>JAUMJK010000858.1:600000-866566 GCA_033558105.1 Coccyzus lansbergi
CATCCCTCTGTGGGATTCAGGTGCCGGAGACTGCTGGATTTGGGAGGGCTGGAGGGAGGAGTGGGGCCTGGGAAGGCTCAAGGGCAGGGCAACCTTGCAGTGGGCCACCTACCTCCACCAGCCAGATCCTAGGATTGAACCAGCTCATATCGTCCAGGAGATTCGTTACATCCTTCGGAAAGCGGCTTGAGTCTCTCATTGCCTCGATGCACGCGAGGACAACGTCTGTCCTCTCCGTTGTTTCCGGTAACATGTCAGGTGGCTATGGAGGAAGGGAGGCCGGGTGGTTAGAGATGTCCCAGCGAGAGATGCAGGGGCTGCAGTCACTGCCCAGGAGAGGAGGAGAAGAGGGGCCCATGGGGAGGGAAGAAGGTTGGGCTCACGGGCACTGAGTGCAGACCTCACATCATCCCTGCTCAGACACAGCAGGAACCCTCTCAGCAGGGACAGTGAGGCCGTGCCAGCCCAATGATCCACAGAGTCCTGGAACGGTTTGCGTTGGAAGGAACCTCAAGCCCATCTATTTCCACCCAACGCCATGGTCAAGGACACCTCCCACTGGATCAGGGTGTCCCAAAGACCATCCCACTTGACCCTGAACACCTCCAGGGATTGGGCAGCGCCACCACTTCTCCGAGCAACCTGGGCCAGGACCTCCCCATCCTCACAGGAAAATATTTCTTCCTAAGACGTCACCTGAATCTCACCCCTGTCAGCTCAAAACCATTCCCCTCATCTTATCCCTGCCTCTCCCCAGCATTCCTGGAGCCCCTTTCAGGACTGGAAGCTGCTCTAAGGTCTCCCTGGGACCTTCTCTTCTCCAGGCAGAAGAGCCCCAACTCCCTCAGCCTGTCCTTGTCCAGGAGGTTCTCCAGCCCTTGGGTCCTTCCTCGTGGCCTCCTCTGGACCCGTCCCAACAGCTCCATGTCTTTCCTGTGCTGAGGACTCCGGAACTGGACACAGTTTCTTTGCAGATGGGGTTGCACAAGAGCGGAGCAGAGGGACGGAATCCCCTCCCTGATGCCGGTGTTGAGTCCTGCCCAGCCCACCAGGGCCCCTCACCCACTGATCTTTAGGGGCTGCTCCACATGCACCTCCCGGGGCTGCAGTGCAGAGCTGCTCACCAGGAAAGGCAAGTCCGTCCAGCGGGACACCCCAGGTGGGCAGGGAGGTATCGCTGCCATCCTTGGGGACAGGGGAAGGTCCGATCAAGGGAAAAGCTTCGGCACCACGGGGTGAGGCGTGAGCTCGGCTCGGGAGCTGTGAGCTCTGCTGCCTGTCCCGGTGGCTGTCCTGGCGGACACTGAGGGCTGGGAGCTGCAGCCACGGTTACCTGTGGGGTGCAGGGTGGGGTCCCACAGTGAGGTCACAGATGGTCCCCCCTGTGACTTGGCCACTTGGCAGGGAGGGTCGGGTGGCCCTGGAAGGGCATGAGAGACGTGGAAGTGGAGCATGAGGAGGAAGGGTGGAAGAGAGAAGGGAAGGGCCCAGCACAGCAGCCCTGAAGCTGCCCAATGCAGCAGGACAAGAAATCATCCAACGATGGCGTGTCCTGAGTTGGAAGGGCCCCTTCCAGAAAACACACTTACTGGCATGAAACTGAACTCGACTTTAGCTTAAATCACAAATATTCCACGTTTTGGAATAGTGACTAGTCCTTATTTCCCTCCATTCCACTGGAATGGGTTCCTGGGAGGCCTCAATTCCCTCTCGGGCCAGGGATGCCCTTCAGGGTGGATTCTCGCTGGGGTGCTGAGTGTGGCAGGTCTCAGCACAGGGGAGGCAGTGCTGGGCATGAGGTCCTGCATCCCGCTGTCCTATTCAGTGATGCCTGAGGAACCAGTGCTAATTGGCACCAGAGCTGGGACGAAGCCTGGATACGGCTGTGGCTCCTTTTTAAAGCCTGAAAAGAGAAAAAAAAATAAAAAGGAGGAACTTTTAAAATGTTTTGAAAAATGTCCCCACTCCCCCTATTTATGGGATGCTCAGAGCCCTAAATCATGTGGGATTATCCTGGAGGGATTGTCAAATATTAGTTGGGCTCAATGTGGTGATACCCACAGCCTCAAGCATCACCCCAGAGTGGGGAAATTGTGGACCTGGAGGGCTGCTATGGGGGGAAAACTGCAAATCAGAATGTTTTCTACCCAAAACAATGTCAGCTCGGGGCCGCTGGGGAGGCAAAGCCGCCTGGACACAGGGCTCTATTGAGAAAGGAGAGAACAAAAACAAAAAAAAAAAAAAAAAAAAGAAGAGAAAAAATAAATGAGCTGGGCTGAACGCCAGACCGGGAGCGCTGAGGGACGTGCCCGGAGTGGGGAAGCGGAGCAACTCAGGGGGCGAGCCTGCCTGAAATGTGGGGAGCGCTGGCCGCCCTGCGGGGCCACCCCGCTCCCCCCTGCTTGCTGCCAGTGACCTGGCTCCTGGTGCTGCACACAGGTAAGGAGCTTGCCTGGTTTTCCATGGGTTTTCATCCTTTTCTATGGGTTTTTCTTGTTTTCCCTTGTTTGGGGTTTTTCCAGATGGAGGATGCGGTGAGGAGTGAGGAGGGTGGTGGTACCCAGTGTTGGGGGTGGGAGAGTGTGCTGCCCCTTCGCTTGGGAGAGGAAAAAGAGGAGGGGGAAACTGGGGATAAAAACTGGGAAAAACAGTTTTCCAGACAGTTCTCTTGCTAAGGAGTGGACCCAGCACTGCCCCCGCCAAGCTTCTCGCTAGTTTTTCATTTTCGTTTCATTTTTCATTTTCAAAAACCCTTCTTTGCTCATTTTTCCAGCATTCCCAACTCCATTTTCTTACCCATCCTTCAGCTTTCCCCAAAAGCCCATTTTCACCCCATTTCTAGGTTTTCTGCCATTTGCACCATCCTGCTGCAACCTCGGTTGCATCCAGCATTCTTCCCTATACACCTGCACTTGGGGGTTCGGTGAGCTCCAAAATAGCCCCAACCCAGATCTGACAAAGCAGAAAATCATCTGCAGTGATTCTGCACCATTTTACCACAGTTTGGACCCAAACCCAGCCCTAGGGAGGCCCCATTTCCCTCTGGATGAACCAAGGATGCAAAGCCAAGCCAGGCAGTTTCACACGTTGCCAGCTTCGATTTACACCCAAAAAAAAGCATTTGGGTTGCAGCCAGGTCCCCCCAAAAATACTGATGAGTTTTCCCAAAAGGAACAGGGATTTAATCCATTAAATAGCGGGGAAATTGAGGATTTTTGGTGTTCTTTCTCAGCAAGAGACATCCAGGAATTGTGGGAAATTGCCATCTCTAGGACATGGACACTGTAGGAGATGGGGATAGTGTCTGATTTATTAATTAATTCCCACATTTATTAATGAACTCCAGAATTTATTACCCAGAGCAGAGAAGAAAAATAGCTATTAGGTTAAAAAAAGGAAGGAATGGTTAAAAACCAGTGATTTGGGGGTGCGCAGGGTGCAAGGATACATTACAAAACACATGCTCATCCCATGCCAGGGTTTTCCCTAGGGGAGGTCCCCTGAATTTTTTGGATCAGGGCAAGTTTCCAGGGCCAAGCTGCGAGCTGCCAGTGAGGACAGACGGACGGACGCTGCATATCAATAGGTCCCATGACTTTTCAGGCTTGTTTAAAGCCTTTCTTGCTCCCACTTCACCCTCCCCTGATGGTTTTCCCACTCTCCCCCCTCTTCAATCCGGGGTTTGTTTGCTGTCGGATGACGGCATCTGGATGGGGCGTCATGGACGGGACTCCTGGATTGGGGGAATGAAGCTGCAGTGTTTCAGTGAGAGAAGCTGTTTTGGGGTCCGTCCCTCAAAAAAAATCAGTCTTATCCACTTTTTCCCTGCCTTTTTTTGTCTTAAAACCAGCAGCAAGGAGCATTGCGCATGCACCATCATGCAACTCTGCAACTGGAGAAGGGTTTATCTGGACTGGAACTGTGGGGCTGGGCGGGAGAAAGGTGCAAAAATACCCCCCAATGCAATTTTTGGCATGATAGATGCATCTTTTCAAAGGGTGACATCACCCTGGATGCAGAGTGCTCCCACCCACAGATACAGTTTTTCGGGTGATGCATGCACCTTTGCAAGGAATTGCATGGACCTGGGTGAGGGGCGTGCACCCTTGTTCATTTTTGGGGTGAGCTGCTGACACCCCAGAGAGCATCGAGAGGCCCTGCAGAGGGATGGGACAAACGGGAGAGATGGGCAATCACGGCCTCAGGGAGTTTAACCAGGGCAAGGGCCTCGCTTGGCCCCCCAGACACAGATGGACCGACAGCCCGGGGAGCGCGAGGCTGGAGAGCGTCCCTGCGGAAAGGGATCAGGGGGTTCTGGTCCATGGCAAGTTGGCCACGAGGTAGCAGTGACCTGGCAGCCAAATGTGTCCTGGGTGCATCCAGCACAGCATCGCTCGCCAAGCGAGGGAGGGGATTGTTTCGCTCTGCTCCGCACTGGGGCCCCACCTAGAGCACTAGGGACAGTTTGGGAGCCACAGGATAAAGAGGATCTAAAGGTGCTGGAGTGTCCAGAGGAGGGCACAGAGTTTAAGGGTTTAGAGGGGACATGTATGAGAAGTGGCTGAAGTCCTTTGGTCTGATCATCCTGGAAAAGATGAGAGTGAGCAGAAACCTCATCGCGCTCTGCAGCTTCTTCGCACAGGGAGCAGGAGAAGCAGGTGCTGAGCTCTTCTCTCTGGACATGAGGGAACGGCAGGAAGATGCCAGGGGAGGGTGAGGTTGGACATTGGGAAAGGTTCTACCTCCAGAGGGTGGTGGAGCACGGGAACAGCTCCCAGGGAAGCAGTGCCAAGGCTGACAATATTCCACAAGTGTTCAGCCGACACCCTCAGCCCCACGGTGTGAATTGTGGGGTGTCCTGTGCAGGGACAGGAGTTGGACTTGATGGTCGTTGTAGTTCCCTTCCCACTCGGGAGATTCTGTGATTCTATGACACATCTTTGCAGAAAGTTGCATCTACACAGCTGCAGCAGTGCTCCCACCCTCCCATGCATTTTGGGAGGTTGATGCATGCATTTTTGCAGAAGATTGGTTGCATCTACACAGCACAGAAGCACCCTCACCCCCATGCAGTTTTGGGGGTGATGCCTGTACCTTTGCAAAGGGTTGCCCTGCCCTCCTGTGCCCAATGCACTTTTTGGGGTGATGGATGCATTTTTCAAACGGTTGCGTCAGCCTGGATGCAGGAGTGCCCCCACCCCTCATCCAATTTTGGGGCAACGGAGCCATCTTTGCCGAGCCCGGCAGTGACCTGGGTGAAGGAGGCCTCCCGCATCAATGGGCTTTTCAGGTTCATAGAATCATAGAATGATGGAATTGTTTGATTTGGAAGGGACCTCCAAGCCCATCCAGATCCACCCCTGCCATGGGCAGGAGCACCTCCCACTGGATCAGGGGCTCCAAGACCCATCAACCTGGCCTTGAACCTCTCCAGGGATGGGGTAGCCACCCCTGGTCTGGGCAGCCTGGACCAGAGCCTCCCCACCCTCATTGAGAGGAATTTCCTCCTTATGTCCTGTCTAGATCTTCCCTTCTCCAACTAAAAGCCATTCCTCCTCTTCCTATCACTCCACATCTTTGTAAAAAGTTCCTCCCCAGCTTTCCCAGGAGCTGCTTTCAGTACTGGAATCTTCTCTAAGGTCTCCCTGGAGCCTTCTCTTCTCAAGACTGAACAACCCCAGCTCTCTCAGCCATTTCTCATATGGGAGGTGCTTCAGCCCTCAGATGATCCTTGTAAGCTCTTCTGTGGGCCCATTCCAACAGCTCCATATTCTTATTATGTTGAGGATTCCAGAACTGGACATGAAAGGCTTGGTCAAACCACCCACTTGCATGGTAGTTTGGCGTCCTGACAAAGGTGAAGTATTTTGGAGGCACTCAGCACTTCTCTGGGAGGGGGTTCCCAGAGGGTGATCCCCTCCCATGCATTCTTGGGATGCGATGTGCACATCTGTGCGGAGAGTTGCATCCACCTGGCTGCAGCAGTATTCCCACCCCTTGATGCAGTTTTGGAGCAACGCATGAATTCTTGGAAAGTTCTGCAGTGACCTGGGTGCACTATCTTTTCAGGTGTGTGTTCGACAAACCACTCACATGTGCAGTGGTTCGACATCCCAATATGCGTGAAACCTTTTCAGGCTGCTTATCTCTTCTCCAGGAGGGGATTCCCCATTTTTGATGAAGGCATTGTGTGCTTCCTTAGCTAGTTTGCAGATGACACTAAGCTGGGTGGAAGTGTGGATCTTCTGGAGGGTTGGGAGGCTCCAAAGGGATCTGAACAGTCTGGATCCATGGGCTGAGACCAACGGAATGAGGTTTAACACGGCCAAATGGCAGATCCTGCACTTGGGGCACAACAACCCTGAGTAGCTCCAGACAGGGAGAAGTCTGGCTGGAAACTGCCTGGAGGAGAAGGACCTGGGGGTGTTGGTGACAGCGACTGACCATGAACCAGCAGTGGCCCAGGTGGCCAAGAAGGCCAATGGCATCTTGGCTTGGATCAGAAATGGTGTGACCAGTAGGTCCAGGGAGGTTCTTCTCCCTCTGGACTCAGCACTGGTGAGGCCTCTCCTTGAATCCTCTGTTCAGTTGTGGGCCCCTCAGCACAAGAAGGATGTTGAGGCTGTGGAACAAGTCCAGAGAAGAGCGACGAGGCTGGTGAAGGGGCTGGAGAACAGGCCTTATGAGGAATGGCTGAGAGAGCAGGGGGTGTTTATCCTGGAGAAGGGGAGGCTGAGAGGAGACCTCATTGCTCCTCCTGAAAGGAGGTTGTGGAGAGGAGGGAGCTGGGCTCCCAAGGGACAGGGGACAGGATGAGAGAGAATAACCTCAAGCACCACCAGGGGAGGTTTAGGCTGAACATCAGAAAAAAATACTTCACAGAAAGAGTCATTGGGCATTGGAATAGGCTGCCCAGGGAGGTGGTTGATTCACCTTCCTTGGAGGGGTTGCAGGGATGGGTGGACAAGGCACTGAGGGACGTGGTTTAGCAATTGATAGGAAAGGTTGGACTCCGTGATCCAGTGGGTCTTCTATCTAGTCATTCTATCATTCTATGATTTTTTTTCTGAGCTTGGAGGACCAGGCAACCTGCCTGGACTTGCCACACCACTGTCTCTCCCCACCCCAAGGTCTCCTGGCAGGAGTGAACATCACCAGCCCCACACCGTTGGTGCGTGGCACAGTGGGTAAAGCAGCGCTGCTGTCAGTGCGCTACACCAGTGCCAGCACTGACAGACCGGTGGTCAAGTGGCAGCTGAAGCGTGACAAGCCTGTCACTGTCGTCCAGTCCATTGGCACTGAGATCATTGGCAATCTACGACCCGATTACCGTGACCGCATCCAGGTGCTGGAGAACGGCTCATTGCTCATCAGCCCCTTGCAGTTGGCTGATGAAGGTGCTTATGAGGTGGAGGTGTCCATCACCGACGACACCTTCACTGGCGAAAAGACCATCAACCTCACCGTGGACAGTAAGTGCAGGAAAGATATTCAGTGGAGATTGGATTCTTCATGGAATGTCTACCCCGCTGGCTTTTTGGGAGGGTTTTCTCCAGCTGGGAGGTGGTTTGGGGGGTGCAGCTACGCCGTGCAGCCAAGCTATGGCTCTGGTGGGGTTTTGAGTGGCTTTATCCCATTCCCTGGGCCCATCTGTCCTCTGAGGTGTGCCATCAGTCTGGTTGCTCTGCTTGCCCACAGTCCCCATCTCGAAGCCGCAAGTGCTGGTGGCCTCCTCAACGGTGCTGGAGCTCAGCGAGTTCTTCACCCTCAACTGCTCACACGAGAATGGCACCAAACCAACCTATACTTGGTTGAAGGATGGGCGGCCGCTGAGCAATGACTCCCGCCTGCTCCTCTCTCCTGACCAGAAGATCCTCACTATTACCCGTGTCCTCATGGCTGATGATGATGTCTACAGCTGCCTGGTGGAGAACCCCATCAGTCAAGGCCGCAGTGTCCCTGTGAAGATCACTGTCTACCGTAAGCCACCTATTCCTCCATCCTGCACCCCTGGGGCTGCCCATCACTTGCAGATGTTCCCTGCTAAAATCTAGGGGGGACTGTTGTGTCCCCTCATTCCTCTCCCCTAGGCCGGAGCTCCCTCTACATCATCCTCTCCACGGGTGGCATCTTCCTCCTTGTCACTCTGGTGACAGTTTGTGCCTGCTGGAAACCCTCCAAGAAGTACGGCTGGGGGTAAAGTGGGAGACAAAGGGGATTCCTCTTACCCTGTCCGAGCTTCTTCCATCTCATCTTGTCCCACTCCATCCTGCCTTCATCTATCTCTCCTGATCCCTCCCACTCCATCTCAACTCATCTTGTCCCAACCTATTCCACTCATTCCATCTGATCCTATCCCATCCCATCCCATCCCATCCCATACCATACCATCCCATACCATACCATACCATACGGAATGGCTTGAGGGAATGGCCTCATGCTCTGCCAGGGGAGGTTCAGGTTTGACATCAGGAAAAAAAATTTCATGCAAAGGATCATCAGGTACCAGCAGAGGCTGCCCAGGGAGGGGTTTGAGTCACCTTCCCTGGAAGGGTTTAAAAGATGGGTGGACGAGGTGCTGAGGGACATGGTTTAGTTGGAATGGTTGGACTTGATGATCTGATGGGTCTTTTCCTACCAGATGATTCTGTGATTCTGTGATACCATACTATACCACATCATGCCATGTCATGCCATCCAGTCCTGTCTCATCTTGTCTTTCCCATCCCATCCCACCACACTCTGTCCATCTCTTCCTCTCTGCAGCACTGAGGCCTTTCCCTGCTGAACCACAGGCCATTTCCCACCCTGCGGTGCTGGTGCTGCCCCATCCCCTTTCCCTTCCACAGGGAGAAGCACGAAGCAGAGCCGCAACAAGCCTCCGAGTACCCTGAGCAGGACGAGGAGCGCATGAAGCATGAGGGTGAGTGCCGGCCTCGCTGTGGCAGTGACGGGTTGGGGATGCCAGTGCTGCTGGTGCGGTCAGCACCGCCTTGCCTCCCCACAGCCGAGGGCATCCCGCGGAGCGGAGAGCACGAGCGCAAGAACCCAGTGGCCCTCTACATCCTGAAGGACAAGGTGAGCAGCTGGCAGTGCCCTGGCTTTGCACCATAAGACCAGGTCCCTCACGCTTCACCCACCACCTTCGGCTCTTGGCAGGACTCGCCAGAGGCCGAGGAGGATTCGCCACCTGAACCCCGTGCCACGATCGAACCAGGTTATGCCAGCTCACCCATCCCGGCTGCCGGCCGCTCACCAGGGCCTGTGGGGCGTTCCACTCGCCGTTACCATCGCTCGCCGGCTCGCTCGCCTGCCTCGACGAGGACGCACAGGTCACCACCGGGTTCACCAGCACGTTCCCGGGGTGCCCCACGGCTGCTGCGGACTGCTGGTGTCCACATCATCCGGGAGCAGGAGGAGGCCAATGCTGTGGAGATCAGCGCCTGATGGCAAGGACATGTGTGCATTTTGGCGGAGGCGAGCGAGCGGGGACACTGGCTCAGCCCTGCTCCTGCCACCGGGCATTGCTCGGCTGGGCGTAAAGTCACTAATTTGCTATTGATCCCACCCGGAGCTCCCCTCTTCCATCCCCTGCCTTCCCAGGGCACCGCTTGAATGGATTTCTTGCCAGGACGAGTACGCAGGGAGCACACAGAAGGCATGTATGCTTTCCAGGAGTGTGCACACAGTGCGTGGAGACGCTGTGCGAGAGGACATGGGTGGAGCATGCATTGAGAGCCTGCATGTGCTGCACAGGCAGCAGACGCAGGCCATGTGGGAGGGCAAGCGCACCATGCAGAGAAAGCGTGCGCACAGCATGCAGGTGGGCGTGCACTGAATAGGTGGATAGAGCGTGCAAAGAGAGCACACGAGTAGTGTGCAGCAGGGCTTTCAGAGAGCATATGCATGGGGGATGCAGAGGGAGCATTCACAGGGGGTGCAGAGGGATACTCCCTGTGCGGGAGCATGCAGAAAGCATGCAGAGAGCAAACAGTGCACAGAGTGTGCAAGACGGCATGCGTGCAGCACGCAGAAAGAGTCTACCAGCAGGCAGTGGGGAGGTCATGCGCAGCAGCGTGCACAGAATATGTGGAGAGGACATGCATGAAGTGTGCAGAGAGAGCATACACTGAACATGCAAGAGGACACGCAGAGGGCACGTGGCCAAAGGACGCAAGAGGGCATGTGGAGGGGTATACACACATAAAGAGAGCGTGCACAGAGCATGCGAGAATCTGGGCATAAAGCACAGGGAGAGAGCATTGCACAGAGCGTGTGAGAGTACGCGTGGAGCACGCAGCAGACACACGCACAGAGCGGGCCACGAGAGCGTGCACAGAGTGTGCAGCTAAGGCTGCATGGGGAGTGTGCACATGGGGAGTGTGCAGCAAGCAAGGAGCACATGGAACAGCCTGTGCGGCATTTCAGAGAGTGTGCCGGCAGTGGGAATGCTTTCTGAGTGTATGTGGAGTGTGCAGAGAAAACGAGTGCACAGAGCAGGCACAGAACTGTGGCAAGAGCAGGTATGCAGGGTTTGCAGGGAGCGTGGACACCATGTAGGGAGAGCGTGCGTGCAGCGTGAGAAACGAGCAGGCATGGAGTTGGCAAGAGGGCAGACACAGAGCATGCAGGAGTGTGCACGGAGCCTGTGAAATGAGCGTGCACAGAGCATGCAGGTCAAACCAAGTGCAAGGCATGCAGCACAGGCCGACGCACAGAGCATGCACAAAGCATGCAGCAAAGCTCACGCACAGTGTGTGCAGCTAAAATCATGCACAAAGCATACAGTGCAGACCATGCACGGAGCGTGCAGATACGATGGTGCACAAAGCGCACAGCACAGCCCAAGCACAGTGCATGCAGGCAAACCCGTGTGTAAAGCATGCAGCGCAGCCCATGCACACAGCATGCAGCAGTGCACGGGGAGCACACGCACCGCACACCAAGTGAGCCCTCCGTGCATGCAGGAGCCACTGTGCCCACCCACCACAGCACACAGACCCCTGCCCGAAGGCTCCCAGCCCCACATGGAGCCAACACCCACACTCACCCAAGCGCACCTACGCTCAGGCAGCCAAAGTGGGGGGCTCCGTGTCCCCCCTACAGGCTCCCCAGCTACCCCGTCCCCTAAACGTGGTCTCAAGCCCCTGTGTCATGCCTGGATTTTCTGTGCAATCCCCCGCTACCCCCTCATTTCTTGGGTGCCTCTCCCCAAGGCCTTCCTGGGTAAAAAAGGTTTAGGATGAGAAGCAGCGAGCGGCTGGTGATGTGAGCCACCCCCCGGGGTGGGTGCCAGGGCACCCCGGGGTGCTCAGGGTGCACTACTAACCAATAAACTAAACGTGCTACCCGGCGGCAGCAACACCTGGCCGTGTCATTGTGGGATGGGTGACCCCTGCCCGGGATGGGGGACCGTGAGAGGCATGTGAGCTGAGAACAATGAGCTCAACACACCCATCTGGAGCACAAAGCTAAACCAGCAGAGCCTGGGAGACTCTAAACCGTTCACTCTGGTCCCTACTGATGGCATCACCATCTGAGAGCTCGTTTGTCTCAGTTCATATTCCTCCGTACGTGGTGAGGGAGAGTGGGGCTGGGGCAAAGTTGTTCTGGTTAATTAAATTCGTTAACAGTATCCCCAGCCTCTGGGTGCTGCTGGTGTCACTACAGCTGTGTGCACCCGCCACTGTGGCTTGGCCAAGCTGTTTGTGTCCAGCTCTGCGCATTCCTCAGCCCCCGTGTCCGGCTATTGTCCCCCCCATCCGGAGCCAGATCCGGCCCCGGTGCTAGAGCAGGATTTGGAGAGGAAGCAGGAGGGCCGGCGGGGCCAGCATGGCGCGTAGCTGGGTGATGGCTCTGGCCTTGGGGCTCTACCTCACGGAGCTGCGCCACGGAGGTGAGTCTGGGGTGAAAACACCCTAACACACCACCCAGTGGGGCTGAGACCATGCCTGCTCAGCGCACCCATCCCATCCGCACCACATCTCTGCCACCCCACAGGCTGCCACTCCCGTGACGCGGGCACAGCTCCCCAAAGCGCGACAGGTAAGAACACGCCAGGGGGAGAATGGAGGTGGGAGAACCCCAAAAATCCCATCCCACCCTGCTGCCAACCCTCTTTGTCACCTCCACACCGCAGCCCTGCGGGACAATTTCCGCCTGCAGCCGGGGGATTTGGTGGCTACTGCGGGGCAAGCATTGGAGCTGGATTGTGTGCCACCTTTGGGACACCCCGAACCCCACATCACCTGGAAGAAGGATGGGGTGATCTTGACTGGTGACCGGTACGTGGTCACCAACGGGAAGCTGCGGGTAGCACCGGCACGACGCAGCGACTCCGGACTCTATGTCTGTGTGGCAGCCAACACAGCAGGCGAGAGGGAGAGCCGCAGCGCGCACGTCTCTGTCCTTGGTAAGCCAAGTGTCTCCCATGGGTGGTGGACACGTCACATGCAACCGTGGTGCCCCATCCTCGATGTCCTCCTGCAGAGAAACCGGCCATCGTGCAGCACCCAGGCGATGCCGCGGTGGTGGCTGGCAGCACTGCCGAATTGGGTTGCAGCGTTCTAGGTGAGCCGGCACCATGGGTGCAGTGGCACAAGGAGCACGGGGACCTGCCCTGGGGCAGGTAGGTGGAGGTTGGGTGGAGGTGTCCATCGCCAGGGTGGGGCACCAATGGGGCTGATGGAGACCTGATGACCCACAGGTACGAGGTGGACCAGGAGCACACATTGCGCCTCTACGCTGTGACCCCTGCCGATGCCGGCACCTACGTGTGTACGGCACAGAGCCCGCTGGGCACCGCCGCCACCACCGTCCGCCTCCGCGTGGAGGGTTAGTGATGGGACCTCTGTGGGCGTCACCCCCACAGGCAGCGAGGGCCATCTGGGGGTCCATGCAAGGGGAGCTGTCTACAGGGTCCATCTAATGGAGTTCATCCAAGAGGAGTCTATCAAGGGAGTCCATCGAAGGGGTCTACCCAGTATGGGGTGGGGGGGGGTGTCTATCCAAGAAAAGTCCATTCAAAGAGGTCTATCCAATGGGATCCATCAGAGTCCGTCCAACTGAGTAATCTCAGGGAGTTCATTCAAGGAGGTTCCATCAAAGGAGGGGCTCATCTCAGAAGGTCCATCTAAAGGGATCCATCCAAGGGATCTATCCAAGCTTGTCCACCCAAGGGGATCTATCCAAGGGGATACATCCAAAGCATACATTCAATCTAAGGTCAGTTTAAGACAGTCCATCCAAGGGGATCTGTCAAAGAGGGATCCATCCAAGGGGAATCCAGTCAAGAAAGTCTGTCTTAGGAGGATCTACCTAAGCAGGTTCATCCAAGTGCATCCATTTAAGTGCATCTGTCTAGGGGAAGAGCCAATTAAAGGGTATCCAAGGAGAGGATCCAACAAAAGGGTTCAGCCAAGAAGGTTGGTTGCATCAATGGGAGTCTATCACGGCGTCCATCAAAGGATGTCCATCAGAGAGGTGTGCACCCAGTGGTTCCATTTGAACCATCAGGTCCATCAGGTTCTCCAGGCAAAGGTCTCTGAGTTGGGTTCCTGGATGTGCTGGGGGTCCTGCTCCTGCCTAGTGCTACCATTCTCCTCCCTCTGCCCCACAGCCCAGCTGCCGACCGGCCGGCAGGAGGCTGAGCCATGGGACCTGCTGGCCGTGCGCCTGCACCTGGACAATGGCACCGTGCTGCCCTCCGCCGCTGTCCTGCTCCGCTGGAGGGTTGGTGTGATGCTGGGGTGGGATGGGTCGCAGGGATGAAGCTGGAGCTTGATCCTCATGTCCCATCTGCATCCAACCATGCTTGTAAACCTTCCCATCTCCACCAGATGCTGATGCCAGCACCGGTGCCAGAGGGCTACCTGGTGCTCTACCGCAGCCTGCTCCCGGTTAGCACCTCCTGGGTGCAACACAACGCCGGCAGGGAACTCAGCACCATCATTCCCAGGCTCCGCAGGGGCTATAAGTACGAGTTCAAGGTCCGCCCCTATGCTGGGGTGATCCAGGGTGTGGACAGCAACAGCAGGCACCTCTGGGTACCTGAGGAAGGTGCGTTGGGTGTTGGGTGTTTCTAGGGTTGCCTGGGTGGAGGATGGGGGGTGCAGGGGGTCTCAGCATGCCTGTCCCAGCAGTGCCAAGCGCAGCGCCTCAGCACATCACCGTGAGCCAGGCTGGGACAGGGAACAGCACCATGGTCGTGAGCTGGGAACCACCACCTCCTGAAGCCCACAATGGCATCATCCTTGGCTACAAGGTTTGGGGTGATGGGGCTTGGAGTGGTGCTGGGGGAATTCAGGCCGAAGAGGAGCTATCCAGGGTGTCTATCTAAAGGGGATCAGTCCGAGAAGGGAGCCTATCAAAGGTGGGGACCTCTACAAGGGTGGCCATCCAAAGAGCACCTGTGTAAGGAAGGATCATCCAAGGGGTCCATCCAAGCGGGATCTCAACAAGGGGGTTCGTGCAAAGGGCCCAGCCAAGGTGGTTTTCCATCCCAGTGAATGTATCCTAGCAGCATTCATCCAAGGGAGCTTATCCGAAGGGATTGATCCAAGAGGACCCATGCAAAGGGCTCCATCCAAGAGAGGTCCATAAAGGGGGATCCATCAAAGAGATTTATTTCAGGGGCCCATCCGAGGGGGTCTATCCTAGGGGATTCATCCAAGAGGGTTCATGTGAAGGGTTACATCCAAGGGGGATCCATCAGTTGGGGCTCATCGAGGGGATTCATCTAAGGAGACCCAACCTCCTGGTGCTTGCCAGATCTGGTCGATGAGTGAGGGCTGGGAGCATCCCACCAACAGAACAGTGGATGGAGACACCCACCGCCTGGAAACTGCCTTCTCAAGCCCTGGGGCTGAATTCTGTGTCCAGGTGGCAGCTTTTAATGGTGCAGGGCTGGGGGTCCCCAGCAACACCACCTGCAGCATCCTGGGTAGGGACAGGGAGAAACGGGGGGTGCAGCTGGGGTCAGGGTGGTGACACAGCAGTGACATTACTGGGGCCCTTGCAGGGCTGATGGTGGGGAGCAGCGGGGTGGCCTGGGCACTGCAGCAGCCTGCAGTCATCGCAGCCGCGGGCTCCCTGCTCTGGTTGGCTTTGCTCGCCCTCCTCCTCCTCATCTGCCAACGCCGCGCCAGCCAGGATGCTGCGGCCCACCAGTGAGTAGCCACAGGGTAGGGGACATGAGGGATCCCTGGGGGTGGCATGTTCTGACGACTGTCCTGGCCCCACAGGCTGGTGTCCAGGGACTCGCCGTGGCTCGGAGGACCCTGGAAACCTGTCTGTGCCCCCCAGACTCTGAGCAGTAGCAGCAGCCTCAGCAGCCGGCTCCTGGGCAGTGACAGCCGAGATCCCCATCCCTCCTGTGAGACCCTCACCATGGGACCCCATCCCTCCTGCGAGACCCCCCATGATGCCATGGGACCCCCACCAAGACCCCTCACCCACTGCCATGGGACCTTCCCCCAGTCCATGGGACCCTCACAGAGTCCAGTAAAGGGTGATCGAGACCCCCCTCCCTGCGCCTGGGACCCCCACACAGAACAACGGGACCCCCAAACTATCCCAGTGAGACCCGGGGCTGGGACCCCCATCTATCTGAGTGAGACCCCCCCACACACACACCTGATGCCATGGGACCCCACTCAGATCCCCAGGAACCCTCGTCCAGCACATGGGACCCCCACGGGGCCCAGCCAAGGGTGCCCAAGTCCCCACCCTGTGCCTGGGACCCTCATCCTGAACCATGGGACCCCCAGCTCTCCAGCGAGACCCCACGTGATTCACTGGGACCCCCCACCCTTCACATGATCTTGTGGTGCTGGGACCTCCACCCAGAGCCATGGGATGCCCCAGATGACGCCATGGGACCCCCACCTCTCCTGTGAGTTCCTCACTCTGAGCCAGGTCCCCGCAGCGCTGTGGGCACAGCCAGTGGGGAGACGGGGGTCCCATGCCACCTGGCTCAGCATCCAAGGGTGCTCTGGTTGCTCCCCCCACTCCAGCCCTGTCCTTGGAGCCCCCGAGCCCCCGTGGAGACGGGGGGCACCCCAGGGTGCACTCCTCGCCCAGCAGCCCTGGCCCCACACCCTGGGACTGCGTCCACAAGCGAGGTGGGTACAGGGGATGTGGGGGGATGTGGGCACAGTGAGGCAGTGGCTCACGGCCCCATGTCCCTGCACAGAGCTGCACCAGGCGCACAGCACCCCGCTGCTCCCGGGGGGCCCCATCCCTGTCCCCATGAGCGGAGGCGAGTGGGGTGTGGATTTGGGGCTGGCAGCGAAGTGGCCTCAGCTAAGAGCCCGAGATGATGACACCATCATCGCCACCGTGGCCAGAGGGGACCTGTGGCGGCCACCGGTCTTCAGCTCCCCAAAACTGTTGCGGGACAGGGCCTCGTTGGGCTCTGGTGTCCCCAGGCCACCAGTGACACCTCTGCGACTGCCCCACGCATGGCACCCGCCAGTGACCCGGTAAGTGCAGGCATCCCCACTCTGGGGACAGCGGTGGGTGCCCTGCACCCCAGTCCCGTGCAGCAACTCACCACGTCCCTTGCACTGCAGGTCCCCAGCCACAGCACTCCCCAGGGACATGTCCCTGGCCACCAGGCACCCCAAGGACACGTCCTCAGTCACTGAGATCTCCAGGGATGTGTCCTCAGCCACCAGGTGCCCCAGGGACTCGTCCCCAGTCAGTGGGATCCCCAGGGACACGTCCCCCATAACCAGGCGTCCCAAGGACACATCCCCAACCACTGGGAACCCCAAGAACATGTCCCCGACCACCTGGCACCCCAAGGATATGTCCCCAGCCACCAGGCACCCCAAGGACTCAGGCCCAGTCACTGGGATCCCCAGAGATGTGTCGTCGGTCACGAGGCACCTAAGGGAAATGTCTCTGGTGTCCGAGAACCTCAAGGACATGTTCCCAGCCACCAGGCACCCCAAGGAGCCACCAGCGACCACCAGGTGCCCCAAGGACACGTCCCCCATCATTGGCATCCCCAGGGACGCATCTCTGGACAGCCAGTGCCCCAGGGACACATCCCTGGTCACTGACAGCCCCAGGGAAGTGTCACTGGTCACCAGGCAACCCAGGGACATGCCCCTGGCCTCTGAGAACCCCAAGGGCATGTTCCTGGCCATCAGACACCCCGAGGACTCATCACCGGCCACCAGGCACCCGAGGGACACAATCTTGGCCACTAGGCAATCTGAGGACACGTCCCTGGTCACCAAGTGCTCCAAGGACATGTCCCCAGCCACCAGCCACCCCAGAGACACATCACCAGTGAGGAGACACCAGAGGGACACGTCACCGGCCACCAGGCACCCCAAGGACATCTTCTCTGCCAGTGGACACCCAAGAGACACATCCCCGGTCACTAGGCTACCCAAGGAGAAGAACCCAGCTACCAGGTACCTCAATGTGTCCCTGGCCACCAAATACCCCAGGGACTCATCACCAGTGGCCAAACACCCAATGGACACATTTCTGGCCACCAGATACCCGAAGGACATGTCACCGTCCACCAGGTATGCAAAGGACATGTCCCTGGATACCAGGCACCCCAGGGACACACCCCCCATCATCAGGCACTCTGAGGAGATGACCCCAGACACCAGTCCCTGCAAGGACATGTTCTTGGTCACCAGGTACCCCAAGGATGTGTCTCTGGCCACCTGGTGTCCCTAGGGACCTATCACTAATGATCAGGTACCCAAGGGACACGTTACTGATCACCAGGTACCCCAAACACATGTCACCGGGCACCAGGCATCCCAAGGACACATCACCAGCCACTGGGCACCCAAGGGACACATCTCCAGTCACCAGGCACCCTGAAGAGAAGTCCCCAGTCACTGGACACTGGAGAGACAGGTTCTCGGGCGACAGGTACCCCAATAATGTGTTCCTAGCTGCCAGCCACTCCAGGGACCCATCACTGGCGATCAGGGACACACACGTTCCTGGCCAGCAGGTACCCCAAGGACACATCTCCAACCACCAGGTACCCAAGGGACAGGTCCCCGGTCACTGGGCATCTCTCGCCAGTGTTCAGTGATGGGGTCCTCACACCGCAGCAAGTGGCAGCGGACCTTGAGATGGACCAAGACACCCCATGCCCAAGGTACCTCCCACCCTCCTGGGACACCACCACGGTAGCAGCATCTCCTCGTGGCAGCATCTCCTGGTGCCAGTGGGGTCCGCCCTGTGTTCCCCGCAGCCCCCCAGCACTAACCACACCACGGTCCTTCTCGCCACCACACACCTACGGCTACATCTATGGGCCACCGGCATCGGAGCTGGGTGAGGAGGAAGAGGAAGAGGAGGAGGAAGAACGAGCAGTGACGAGCGGCTCGCCGGGGGGGTCATTGCTCAATGGCTGGGGCTCCGTCTCAGAGGACAACTTCGCCAGCACTCGCTGCAGCTTGGTGAGCTCCTGCGATGGTTCCTTCCTCCTGGATGCAAGCTTTGCCCGCGCGCTGGCCGTGGCTGTCGATGGCCTCTGCTTCAGCCTCGAGGACACTGACGGGTGCTACGGGGGTGAGCGAGGTATGTCTGCCCCCACCCTCTGCCCCTGAGCGTTGGTCATCGCCACAGGGAGGTGGCCCTGTTGCAACACCACGGCGGTACCACCATCTCCTACCTTCCTGGCAGATTCCTCACCACCACCGTCACCTTTGGATGAGGTTTTCTTGCCTGGCATCCCCAGCCCATCCTGGGACTGGGGGACAGCGATGGGGATCGTGCAGAGAGCTGGGACGGAGGCGGCCGCGGGCATCCCACAGCACAGTGAGCGGTGCCCCGACGTGGGGTGAGGGGCACCAGGGGCAGCGCGGGGCATCAGCCCCGGCGGGTGGGCTGGAAAATGTCCCTTTTCTTTCCAGGTGGCCGCGGGTTAGGGAGCGGCAGCCCGTGGGCCAGAGGGGGCAGCGAGACAGGAGGGACGAGAGCGCAGCAGCGGTGCAGGACGCGGCAAGGCCAGGGGCCTCTCAGCTCAGCTAAAACCCAGCTTTATTAAATGGTTCCCCAAAAGGGGGGTTTCTGCTACCAAAAGCAGAAGGGTGGGAGGCACCAGCGTGGGTGAGTGGCCCTCCTTCCCTAGCGTCCTCGTCCTCCCCAAGCATCCTGACGCTCCCCAGAGTCCTCATCCCTCTCTAGAATCCTCATCCTTTTGCGGCATCCTCATCCCCCAACAATCCTCATCCAACCCAAGTACCATTGTACATCCCAACTCTTCCCATCCTTGTCCTCCCCAAGTGTCCCCATCCCTCCCTAGTGTTCCCGCCCAGCACCCCCATCCTCCCCTAGCATCCTTGCCCCTCAGCACCCTCATCCCTCCAGCCACCTTTGTCAAAACCAAGCACAGTTGTCCATCCCAATTGTCCTTCCGGAAGGTCAGCAGGGAAGAGCACGGTTCAGGGACAATCATCTTCCAGGAGGTCAGTGTCCCCTGAACCGTGCTCTTCCCTGCTGACCTCATTCCTTCTGACTCTCCTCGTCCTTCCTGACCACACACATCCTTCCTCAGCATCTTTGTCCCCTCCTCAATCACCCTCGGCCGTCTCAAGCGTCCTCATCCCTCTCAAGCCACCTCGTTCTTCCGGAATGTTCCTGCGCCTCCTCTTAGCGTCCTCACCCCTACTGAGCGTCTTCATTCCCCACCCCGACCCCGGCTTCCTCATTCCTCCCACCCGTCCTCGTCTCCGCGGTCCTCGTCCCTCCCAGTTGCCCTCGTCCCTCCCAGTTGCCCTCGTCCCTCCCAGTTGCCCTCGTCCCTCCCAGTTGCCCTCGTCCCTCCTCGCCCAGCCTCGGCCCCGCCTCTCGCTGCCGCCCCCTTCAAAGCTTCCTCTGCGAACCCCTCCTGAGACGGCGCCGCTCGGAGATTAAAGAAGATCCCCCCCCGTCCTCCCCGTGTCCCCAGTCCCTCGTCCCTGCGCCGGCTCTCCCTCCGATTCATCTCTTCTCCTGGGCCGGGCAGGGAAGGGGGTGTCGGTGGCGGCCGTGCCCGGTGCCTTCGCCGGCTTCCCCCGAGCCGTGGCCGCGGGAGGATCCCCGAGACGAGACGCTGCCCGCGGTGGAGCGGCCGCCGGACGGAGCCCAGGGCGGGCAGCAGGGTTTGCCGGAGGGGACGAGCTCCTCCGCAAGGGAGGGGGTGAGAGCGGGGCCGGCGGCTGTGCCCCCCCCCCCCGAGCCCTCGGGCGCAGGGGCGGCTGCTCCGGCTTTACCCGTGCGGGACGGGCACCGAGGGACCTGGCGCTCGGCCCCGCTCGGCTCCGGCCGGGCACGCGGCCGAGGGCTCTCTCCCGGCGGCGGCACCGGCGGCGGCGGCAGCTCTGTGGCAGAGGAGAGAGAGAGAGATGAGCTCCCCCCCGCTGGCCCCCCCCGGCCCGGAGCCCCGTTCCCCTCCCCACTCACCTCCCGGCTGCTTTTCCCGGGGATAGCGGCGGCATTTGGGCTTCGGGCGACTTTTCGCTGTTCCCCCGCGGGGCTTCCCTGCGGGCGGCGGAGGCGGCGTCAGCCCCCCCCCCCCTCGCAGGTGACCCCTGCCCCGTCCCACCCGCGGGGACCCCCGGGCTCACCGGTGGTGGCAGCGCAGCGACCTCGGGCCGCGGGGCTCTCCTTGGCATCCGGGCTCTGCGCGCGGCCGCGTCCGCGGGGAGGGGGACCCGCACCGAGGGGGGGGGTCCTGGCAGAGAGGGGTGAAACTGGGCTGGGGGGGGGGCTGGGCGGCCACCTCAGCGCCGGCACCGCGGCCCCGGTGCCAGGCTGGGGCACGGAGAAGCTGCTTTGCAGGGGCACAGCTGGAGGGCAATGGCACGGGCAGGCTGGGGTGGCACAGCTGGAGGGCAATGGCACAGGCAGGCGGGGGTGGCACAGCTGGAGGGCAATGGCACAGGTAGGCTGGGGTGGCACAGCTGGAGGGCAATGGCACAGGCAGGCGGGGGTGGCACAGCTGGAGGGCAATGGCACAGGCAGGCGGGGGTGGCACAGCTGGAGGGCAATGGCACAGGCAGGCTGGGGTGGCACAGCTGGAGGGCAATGGCACAGATAGGCTGGGGTGGCACAGCTGGAGGGCAATGGCACAGATAGGCTGGGGTGGCACAGCTGGAGGGCAATGGCACGAGCAGGCTGGGGTGGCACAGCTGGAGGGCAATGGCACAGATAGGCTGGGGTGGCACAGCTGGAGGGCAATGGCACAGGCAGGCTGGGGTGGCACAGCTGGAGGGTTGCAGGGCTATGGCTGGGTGGTAGGGCCGCAGCTGGATCACAGCTGTGCCACAGGGTTGCAAAGGCAGAGCTGTAGCACAGCTGGATTATAATCACGGAGCTCAGACGCAGCCACAGAGTCTGATCACAGCACAACTGGATTGCCAAGTGCAGCTGGGCTTGCAACCCCACGATTAGTTTGCAACCGCACAGCTGGGCTTCAGCTACGCAGCTGGATTGCCAATGCACAGCTGGATGGCAATGGCACATCTGGCCCCTGGTGGCACAGCTGCATCACCGTGGCATGGCCAGGATTGCAGTGGCATTGCTGGAGTGTGGCAGAGCACAGCTGGATGATGGTGTCCCAGCCAGCTCATGGAAGTGCATCCGCATCACGACGGCACAGCTGGATTGACACAGCACAGCTGGATTGACACAGCACAGCTGGATCACCGCAGCGTGGATAGATTGCACCAGCACAGCTGGATCACCGTGACACAGCTGGATCGCTACGGCACAGCTGGATTGCTACGGCCCAGCTGGATCACCAGGGCACAGCCAGCCCACAACACCACACATGGTTCATGAAAGCACAGCTGGAGCACAGCTGGACTGCAGGCGGTGACAACATGGATGGATCTGGGGCACAGTGGGACAGCCAGACCGCAGTGGAGCACGGTGGCACAGGGGGGGACAGATCTTGACAAGGCGGTTTGATTGCAATGGAGCACCCGGACCCTGATGGGACATCTGGGCCCCAATGACACAGCCAGACCGTGACGGCATGGCAAGGTCGGATGGTGACAAGGTGTCTGGATCGCAATGGGACGTGCAGACCACGGGGGGGACATCTGGTCCCTGATGGGATATCCAGACCCCACTGGCAGGGCCAAACCAAGCAAGGCCCATCTCCTACCAGGGCAGACGGGGGCTATCGAAGTCGCGGAGGCGGGACACGTCCTCGGCAGTGTGGGGTGACGGCGTCAGGGTGGCAGTGGACTGACAACTGGAGGGGGCGGCGGGCGAGGATGCGGTGGTGGCACAGGGGACGTCCTCGCCAGGATACCACTCCTCCATCCCCAACCTGCTGGGCGGGGGCCACAGGTTGGATGCTGGGGTCAGCACGACCCGGCCTCCCAGCTCCCACACTCACTCTTCAGCTGGCTCTCCTTTTTCATCCTCCTCATCATCATCCTCCTCCTCCTGCGTGCACCGGCTGAGCTCACTGGCTGAGGGCGGTGGGGGCAGCAGTTCCATCCAGCTCACTGCCGGCAGTTTCACTGCTTGCCCCGGCTTCTTCCCTTTGGCCCCTGCAGGGAGGAAGGATCACAGAACCAGAGAAACGGGGAATAGTTTAGGTTAGAGGGAACCTCAAAGCCCATCCAGTCCCACCCCTGCCATGGGCAGGGACACCTCCCACTGGATCAGGGGCTCCAAGACCCATCAACCTGGCCTTGAACCTCTCCAGGGATGGGGCAGCCACCCCTGCTCAGGGCAACCTGGGCCAGGGCCTCCCCACCCTCGGCGTGAAGAATTTCTTCCTGATGTCTCATCTCAATCTCCCCTCTTTTAGCTGAAAACTCTTCCTCCCTCCTCCTCTCCCTACATTTCCTGGTCAAGATCCCCTCCCCAGCTTTCCTGGAGCCCTTTTCAGGACTGGAAGCTGCTCTAAGTTCTCCCTGGAGTTGCTGGGGAAGTCTGCAGAGAGGGGACCAGCACTGTGCCACCAGCACTACATGTTCCCCTAACCCGTGCCACCACCCTACCATGCTCGGCCCAGACACGGGGCGCCTGCGGGGCCAGAGTTCCCAGGGGTTGTGTCCCTGCCGCGGTGTAGGGCATCTCCTGCTGCGAGAATGGATGTGGAAAGGTGTGGAGCTCCTCGCCCTCTGCCTCAATGGTGCTGTACACCGGCCCCTCGCCAGTCCCTGCCCCAAACTGCTCCGTCTGGGCGATGTAACGGGTGATGCCAGCATCTGCAGGAGGCAGCCGGCACCATGAGCACTGACTGTGACCCCTCAAATCCAAGCTGCCCACCCCCTCATCGCCCCCTCACCATTATAGTATCTCTCAGAGGTTCCCAAGCAGCCGGCAGCACTGGCCATGCCACCGCTGCGCCAGGCATCTGCCAGCCACAGGTAACCCCCACCAGTGGCCGCCCTGCAAAGAAATGGGGTGAAGGGATGTGGGCAGCTGGCGCTGGGGATCCCAGGGAGTGGGATGGACACCAGAGGCTCACCTGGGGCTGCTGCGCAGGGGAGCCGGGAAGGCGACTGAGGAAAGAGGGGAGGGTGAAGGCGGCGAGGGGCCTCGCAGGGTCCCCAGGGCACCCATTGCCTTGCTAGTGGGTGTGTAGGTGAAGGATGCTGGAACGAGAGAGGCAGGGGGTGGCCAAGATGGGGCACGGGTGACCGAGGGGCCCCGGGGGTAGCAGAGGGAGAGAAAGGCTTTGAGGGACTGGAGTGTGTCTGGAGAAGGGAACGGAGCTGGGGAAGGGACTGGAGAATAAGGGTTACGAGAGGCAGCTGAGGGAGCTGGGGCTGTTGAATCTGGAGAAGAGGAGGCTGAGGGGAGACCTCATCACTGTCTGCAAACACCTGACAGGAGGTCCTGGTGAGGTGGGTGCTTGTCTCTCCTCCCCAGTGACAGGCGGCAGGGCAAGAGGAAACAGCCTCCGGTTGCACCAGGGCAGGTTTAGGCTGCACATCAGGGACAACATCTTCACTGAAATGGTTCTGGGGCACTGGCATAGGCTGCTTAGGGAGGTGGTGCAGTCACCATCCCAGAAGGTGTTTAAAAGCCAGGCAGATGAGAAGCTCACAGATGGCTCAGTAGAGGACAGGGATGATTGGATTTGATGATCTCAAAGGTCTTTGCCGAGCAAGTGTTTCTATGATTCTACGATTCTGTACCGGTGAAGTGGCTCTGCTCCTTCTTCCTCCGTCGGCGGCCGTAGACCCAGATGGCGAAGGCGGCGAGGATGACCCAGCAGGCACCGCCGACACCGGCAATGAAGGCTGGACGCCTGGCCACCTCGGCCAGGTGCTCCGTCACACTGCTCCCCCTCTCTGGCCCTGCGTCCCGCTCCGCCAGGGAGGCTGCAGGCGACACGGGGAAGGGGGCAGACCAGGGGTGCCGAGGAGCAGTCCCTAGCACCAGAGTGACCCCTGCCATCCCCCACCCCCAGCGCGGTGGTGGCAGAGAGGGACTCACCGATGCTGATGGGGACAGGGGCACTGGGGACGCCGATGCCAGCATTGGTGGCAGCAGCAACTTCAGTGTGGTAAGGGACACCAGGGACCAGACCCCGCAGCACTGTCACCAGCACCGTCCCCTCCACACTCTGGTTGATGTGGAAGCGGCTCTCATTGCCCAAACACCAGATCTGGGGGTTGGGGGACAGTGGGGACACTGGTGTTGTGATGCTGTGGGACACAGGGGACCTGTTGCCTCCCTGCCACCACCCACCCTTACCCAGTAGCTGCGGATGACGCCGTTCTGCTCGGCCAGCGGCGGCGGCTGCCATGAGATGCGGATGCTGGTGCCGTTACTGGCCACATTGACGGCTCGTGGAGGAGCACTGGGGGCTGCCGGGAGGGGACACACACAGGGTGTCACCTCCAGGGTGTTCCTGGGGAGCCCTGGCCATCGCCTCCATGTTCTCACTCACCTGCCTCGGGGGTGCGCAGGGCACGCACGGCGCTGTCAGGTCCATGGAGGTGGTGGAAGTAAGGTCGGACCTTGACCTCGTAGTCCTGTCCCCGGCGCAGGTCGGTGAGCAGGGCTTCCCGCTCCCCTGGCACCTGCAGCTCTTCCCAGCGCCCACCACGCAACCGGTACAGCACACGATAGCCCTGAAGGAAGGGTGCCTGGTGCTCCACCTGGGGACCCAAGGGGAGGGTTGGATGGGAAGTATGCTCAGCTCTAGGAGCCCGGTACCTGGGACACGGCATAACACTCACAGTCCAGGAGAGGCGAACAGCGCCCGTCGGCAGCACCACAGGCTCCTGCAGGTGTACGGCCACTTGTGCCAGCTCCTGCTGTGCCTGCTCGGGCTCCAGGCCTTCTCGTGTGGCGCTGGTGTCTGCTGAGAGCATGAGAAAGTGGTGGGTCCATGAGGCAGCTCCATTGGCATCTTTGGACAGGGATGCATGAAAGAGTGGCTGATCCTTGGGTAAATCCACTGGTGTCACCGAGTGGGGATGCACCTAAAGGTGGTGGGTCTGTGGGAAGCTCCATTGGCACCACTGGGTGATGATCATAGAGTCATAGAATCACCAGGTTGGAAGAGACCCACCGGATCATCGAGTCCAATCATTCCTATCAAACACTAACCCATGTCCCTCAGCACCTCGTCCACCCGTCCCTTAAACACCTCCAGGGAAGGCAAATCAACCCCCTCCCTGGGCAGCCTCTGCCACTGACCAGTGACCCTTTCTGGGAAAATTTTTTTCCTAATGTCCAGCCTAAATCTCCCCTGGTGGAGCTTGAGGTCATTCCCTCTCATCCTGACCCCTGTCCCTTGGGAGAAGATGCATCCAATTGGCATCACCAAGCAGGGATGAACCCAAGGGCGACAGGTGCACGGGCACCTCCATTAATGTCCCCAAATGAAGATGCACCCAAGAATGGTGGATTCATTGGAGCCTCCATGGGCATCACCAAACAGAGATGTATGCAAAGGAGGTAGATGCATGGACATCTCCACCAGCGTCACCAGTCAGAGATGGACTCAAGGGTGGGTTCATGAACACCTCAGCTGGCATCACCGACGGGTCTCACCTTGGGTGCGCACAGGCTCCGAGATGCCGCTGGGGTCGCTGAGGCCATAGGCATTGACTGCACGCACCAAGAAGAGGTAGATGGTGTCGGGGACGAGGCCACTCACCGTGTGGGTCTCGCCCTCCACGTCGGCTGCCACTGTCTGCCATGGGCCACCCGCTGCCTGACTGCCAGGAGACAGAGGTGACCTGTGGCAGGGTGGCACTGGACCACCACGTCACCTCGGCAGCCAGAAAGGATGCTTGTGGGATACCTGAAAGCCTCCACAATGTAGGAGGTGACATAGGTGGCACCACTCTCCTCATTCCCTTTCCAGCTCAGGGTGACACTGCTTTTGGTGACATTGGTGACCACAGGGGTGGAGGGTGGCCTGGGGAGGATGCCGGGCTCAGGCGATGGTGAGGAAAGGCTGAATCCTTCATCTGTGGGGAGATGCGTGGGGATCTGGGATGGCTTCATCCCCAGTGCCACAGTGTCCCCGGTGCAGTGACATCCCTGTGACCCACCTTGCACCTCCAGGGAGCCACCCCAGCGCGTCTCACCCGCAGAACTGGTGGCCACACACTCATAGTGCCCGGAGTCTGTCACCTACGAGGGGAAGAGCTCCTGCCCCATCACCCTTAGAACCCACCTGCTTTGCATTCACCACCCTCAGCACCCACCACTTCTTCCACGCACCATCCCGAGCATCCTTCAACCCTTGCACCCACCACCTTTTGCACTCACTCTCATGAGAACCCACCCACCTGAGCACCCATGTCCTCTTCTATCTACCACCCCTTGAACCCACCATGCCTTGCATCCCTCACCCCTTGCACGTACTATGCTTTGCACCCACCCGCCTGAGAACCCACTATGTCTTGCACCCACCACCCTGAGCACCCATGTCCTCTTCTATCTACCACTCCACCACCCCTTGCACCCCAGCTCCCCTCACAGCCCCTGGTTGCCATGGATGCCGTGTTCCCACTCCGTCCTGGCTCACCCGGAGCCTGCTGATCAGCAGGGTGCCGTTCTCCAGCAGGCTGGCTCTGGGCTGGGCACCCACCATGGCGCTGCCGTCTTTCCACCATGCCACGCTGGCCGGGGGCTCCTCGTCCCCTACGTGGCAGGGCAGCCGTGCCGTGGCACCCACCGGCAGCAGTGTGCGGTTGGCGGGTCCCTGATGGATCACGGGCGGGTGCTGCGCAGCCGGCACTGTGGGAGAATCCGGCTCTTGCACCCTTGGGAGCACTCGGTGCTGACAGGGTCACTCATGCACCAAGCACGCCAGGGCTCTGCAGCGCAGGACTTACCCCCTGCCACCTCCAGCCGGGCCCTGGCCAGGACGCTGCCGGCCACACTGACCACCTGGCACAGGTAACGCCCAGCATCAGCCGGCCGCACGTCGGCAATGGTGATGGCACCGCCAGGGCTCACGGAAAAGCGGGCAGAGGGGTGAGGGGGCTGGCCGGGAAACAGCAGGGTCTGGGGGAGGGAGGGTGCAGAGGGGCACTGAGTGGGGCGGAGGAGGAAATGGGGTGGGATCGGGGTGAGGACAGGGTTGGGACAAGGATGGGGACAGGAATGGGGACAGGGATGGAGATGGAATGGATGGGATGGGAATGGGGACGGGGTTGGGGCAAGAATGGGGACAAGGACGGGGCCAGGAATGGGACAGACATGGGGACAGACACGGGTGGGATGAGGATAGGGACGTGGTCTGGGCAGGAACAGGGACAAGGATGGGGACAAGGATGTGAAGGAGACAGGGACAAGGACAGGGATGGGATGGAGACAGAGACAGGGACAGCGATGGGGATGGAGACAGGGCTGGGGCAGACCTGGCTGCCCTCCTTCTGCCAAAACACGGCGGGTGGTGGGTTGCCCTTGCTCTGGCACTGGAAGGTGACGCTCTGGCCGGGGGTGACGGTCTGGTCGCGGGGCCCAGTGACAAGCTGGGGGGGCACTGCCGCAGCGCGGCCGGGGAGAAGGGCTCACCCGGCTGCGTTGCCAGCACCCTCGGGCACTCCCTCAGGGACCGTCCCTTACCATGCACAGTGAGGGTGCCCGAGGCCTCTGACTGACCCACGCTGTTGTCGGCCACGCAGGTGTAGGTGCCCTCGTCCTCTGGCCGCAGCTGGCTGATCCGCAGGGTGTTGTCGGGCAGCACCTCCCACCTGGGAAGGGGGCACCCAGAGAGGTCGTGGTGCCGGCAGATGGGGTGCTGTGGGGATGTGGGAGGCGATGGGGATGCAATGGGGACGTGGGATGCAGCCAGGATGTGGGATGTGATGGACACGCAGGTACAATGAGGATACAACAGAAAGAGGGATGCAACAAAATGTGGGGCGTGATGGGGATGGGGGATACAGTCAGGATGTGGGATGCAGTGGGAATACAGGATGTGACGTGGATGTGGGATACAGGAGGTATGGGGGGTGCATCAGGATCCGGGAGGCGATGGGGATGTGTTGAAGATGTAAGATGTAACAGAGATGTGGGATTTCATGGTGTGATGAGGATATGATGGGGATGCAGGAAGCAACAGAGATGCAGGATGCAGTGGGGATGTGGGGTGCAATACACACGTGGGATGGGATGGGACACGTGATGTGATGCGGATGCCATGGGAATGTGGGCTGCACGGAGGATGGAAGTTGCTCCAATCACACCATCCTGGCACACAACGATGCCGCCTGGCTGTGCCGCAGACACCACCCTGGTTCTGGCACCCACCGCACCAGCCCCCTCGCCCCCACTTACCTTCCCGGCGGCAGCTCACCCTCCTCCTTGCGCCAGTGAGCCAGTGGCTGGGGGTCTCCCCGCACCTCGCAGGGAAATTCTGCCGTCCCCTCCACCAGCGCCGCTTGGTTGAGGGGCCTCTTGCCAAACACGGGGCGCTCTGCGGGGCAGCCGTCAGTCCTGCCCGGATGGTGCCCACCCCTTGATACCCTGAAAATGACCCCCCCTGTCCCCACTCACCGAAGACCACCAGCTCGGCCGGCTCGCTGTACCGCTCCCCCACCACGTTGGTGGCCACGCAGACGTAGACGCCAGCATCGCTCTTGCGAGTGCTGGCCAACATCAGCTTCCCACCACGGATCTGCCAGGCAGCCAGGATCAGCCACAGAGGGCTCAGCACCCACCGTCAACCCTGTCTTTGAGGAACCCCTCCACATCTCCTACCGTCAGATGCTCATCCTTGTCGCTGAGCCAGGCACCGTTCTTCCTCCAAGAGACGCTGGGTTCGGGGTGCCCACGGGGTGGGACGCACTCCAGGATGGCTGGTTCGCCCGCTGCCACCACCACATCCCCGGGAGGCTGCCGGAAATCGTCCCGCAGCACTGCGGCGGGAGCATGACATCAGCCCTGCCTCAGTTTCCCCAGCCCTATGTCCCTTGTGCTGGGGACTCGTCCTCTTTCCCCGCATGAGAGGATAAAGCTCATTGACACTGCCCTTAGGGTCAGCAGGACCTGGATTGCACCCAGATTTTGGGGGTAACTCCCTCCTTCCCCCAAATCTAGCCCTGCTTCCCCAGTGATCCGAGGGCTGGAGCTCCTGTAGGAGGACAGGCTGAGAGAGTTGGGGTTGTTCAACCTGGAGAAGGTTCCAGGGAGAACTTAGAGCAGCTTTCAGTGTTGAAAGGGGTTCCAGGAAAGCTGGGGAGGGGCTCTGGATCAGGGAGGGCAGGGAGAGGATGAGAGGGAATGGTTTTGGGTTGAAAGAGGGGAGATTGAGATGAGATCTTAGGAAGAAATGTTTTGCTGTGAGGTTGGGAGGCCCTGGCCCAGGCTGCCCAGAGCAGGGGTGGCTGCCCCATCCCTGGAGGGGTTCCAGGGCAGGTTGGATGGGGCTTGGAGCCCCTGATCCAGTGGGAAGTGTCCCTGCCCATGGCAGGGGTGGGACTGGATGGGCTTTGAGGTTCCCTCCAACCCAAATAATTCCATGAATCCATGACTCTGGTGACTGAACTAAATCCACACCTGAGCCAAAGCACAGTTGGATTTAACTCCAGCATTGCCCTTGTCCTGAGTCTGACTATGAGCTTCGGTTCAGCTGGAACCATGGAGATGGGGACATTATTTTCACTTATTTTCACTTATTTTCACTCAGGAGTGCCAGGTCTGGAGTTTTGCAGCCGCCCACTCCAGCAGACACCGGGCTGAGCTCAGGGGTGATGCCAGACCTCTTGGTCCCCCACCGGGCTGCCCCCCCAGCACCTCCCCACCATCCTGCCCCAGAGCACTCACCAGCCACCTCCAGAGAGGCGTTCCGGCTGGTGGCCTCCCCGAGGTAATTCCTAGCCACGCAGACATAGACCCCCTCGTCGGGCTTCCCCCGACGGCCGTGGAGGATGCGGAGGAAGAAGAGGGACCCCCCGGGCAGGAGGGTGCGGTGGGAGCGAGGGTCTTCTTGGTCTGTCTCTACCTTCTCCCCATCCTTGTACCACTCCACCTCTGGGGACGGGCGCCCCTCAGCTTTGCAGTTCAGGGTGGCCGGTTCCCCCTTGGAGACCAGGAGATCCGTGGGGTGCTCCACGATTCGGGGCGCCACGTCTTCCAGCTGAGGGTAGGACCCTGTGCACAAAGCAGGGAGGTAGGCAGGGGACTTGGGCAGCTGAGCCTCCACCATCGGCTTGCAGGGCATTTCCCCAGCACCATCGCCCACTCTGCTCGGTGGCCAGAAGGAGGTGAAGTGTGGCCCAGGCTCAGTCCAACGCCTTCCCCTCGCCGTGCAGGGAAGGTAAGAAGCGGCGAGGCAGCTGGTGCGGTGGGTGCTGGAGTCAGGATGCATCCCAGCCTTGGCGCAGCCCACATCCCCACGGCATCCCCATGGCATCCCCACGACATCCCCACGGCATCCCCTTAGCAAGTTTGCAGATGACACAAAGCTGTGTGCAAGTGTCGATCTGCTGGAGGGTAGGGAGGCTCTGCAAAGGGACCTAAACAGGTTGGCTCACTGGGCAGTGTCCAACGGCATGAGGTTTAACACGGCCAAATGCCGGGTCCTGCAATTGGGGCACAACAACCCTATGCAGAACTACAGACTGGGAGAAGCCTGGCTGGAAAACTGCCAGGAGGAGAGGGACCTGGGGGTGTTGGTTGACAGCTGACTGACCATGAGGCAGCAGTGTGCCCAGGTGGCCAAGAAGGCCAATGGCATCCTGGCTTGGATCAGAAAAGATGTGACCAGCAGGTCCAGGGAGGTGATTCTCCCTCTGGACTCAGCACTGGTGAGGCCGCTCCTCAAATCCTGTGTTCAGTTGTGGGCCCCTCAGCACAAGAAGGATGTTGAGGCTCTGGAGAGAGTCCAGAGAAGAGCAACGAGGCTGGTGAAGGGGCTGGGGAACAGAACCTATGAGGAGCGGCTGAGAGAGCTGGGGGTGTTTATCCTGGAGAAGAGGAGGCTGAGAGGAGACCTCATCACTCTCTACAAGTACCTGAAAGGAGGTTGTAGAGAGGAGGGAGCTGGGCTCTTCTCCCAAGGGACAGGGCACAGGACAAGAGGGAATGGCTTCAAGCTCCGCCAGGGTAGGTTTAGGCTGGAGATTAGGAGGAGGTTTTTCACGCAGAGGGTGATTGGGCATTGGAATAGGCTGCCCAGGGAGGTGTTTGATTCCCCTTCCCTGGAGGTGTTTAAGGGACGGGTGGATGAGGTCTTGAGGGACTTGGTTAAGTGTTAGATAGGAATGGTTGGACTAGAAGATCCGATAGGTCCCTTCCAGCCTGGTTGTTCTGTGATTCTGTGATCCCCATGGTATCCCCACGGCATCCCCAACACATCACACATCTACATCGCATCCTGCATCCCCTTCACATCCTGATGTATCCCACCAGCTCTTGTATCCCCATCACACCCCACCTTTCCTTTGTATCCCTCTGTCCTTTGCATCCCACAACCCTGTCGCATCCCACATCCCTCCTGATGGGGCAGGAGCAGCGGGAGGGGGTCAGACCTCTCACCCCCAGGAGTGGGGACAGGGGCACGTCCCAGTTTCCAGTTGGGGAGATGGGTGTGGGGCAGAGCAGAGCTGGCACTGAATTCCCTCAGAAAGGGTTTTGTTCCATCAGCTGCCAGCGAGGATTTTTGGTAGCAGAGCTGGTAACTCCAGGTTGCAGAAAGTGCTTACTTTTAACCCTATATTGGGTCTGCGGGGCTGCTCCAGGGAAATCCCCGCCGTTAAGGCACAGGAATTAATGAATGCTCATTAATGGTGGTATAATTAACGTTCGTCAGCGCTGGGATGTAACTGGCTGGGTCTGGATGACTCGACTTCCCCCTCCCCGTGTCCCCAGTGCCATCTCCAGCTGCCACTGCAATTCAGGCTGTGGTCACTGAGCATCAGTGCTGACCCAGAGGGCAGCTGCACACCCACACGCCCATTGCACACCCAGGCATGCACGCACACCAACACATATGCCCCAGCACACGCTTGTCCTTGGCGTGTGGGTGCACTCCCAGACGCATGCGCACATGCACACACACATGTGTCAGCCCACACGGGCATGTGTGCACACACAGACACATTTGCAGACACACACATGTGCATGTCTCTGCACGGCCACACACATGTGCCAGCAAGGTGCACAAGCATGTGTGTGCATCCACATGCATGAACACACACATCCACATGCATGAACACACACATCCACACACATGGCCACACACATCCACACACGTGAACATGCACATCCACACACATGGCCACACACATCCACACGCATGGCCACACACACCCACACCCATGGCCACACACATCCACACACATGGCCACACACATCCACACGCATAAACACACACATCCACACACATGAACACACACATCCACATGCATGAACACACACATCCACATGCATGGCCACACACATCCACACGCATGAACACACACATCCACATGCATGAACACACACATCCACATGCATGGCCACACACATCCACACGCATGAACACACACATCCACACGCATGAACACACACATCCACATGCATGAACACAGACATCCACATGCATGAACACACACATCCACACGCATGAACACAGACATCCACACGCATGAACACAGACATCCACACACATGAACACACACATCCACATGCATGCATGCAGCCCCACATGTGCACGTCACACACACGTGCCCCACCATTTGCACACACACTTGTACACGCGCTCCTTCCCCAGCTCCTGAGAGTCGTGGGGAGCGGCTGTGATTTAGGGCACCCTGGGATGGGTTGCCATGGGGATGGGATGCAGCTGCCACGGGGATGTGGAAGGATGCTGCGGGGTACCGGGCACCCGTGGGGCAGCTGCGGGTGGGGTGGGCGCAGCAGGGGCCACAGGGGCCTCAGCTGGCCTAGCAGCTAATTGGGCCATGTGGGGGGTCAGGCCAGGCTCCCCCGTGTGCCAGGCTGCCTGTGCCAGGGGAGGGGCCCTGGTGGGGTACGGGGACCATCCCCCCAGCCATGGCCCCCGAGCCAGCTGGAAGGGGAAGATCAGGCTAAAAAAGACGGGAAAAGCTCAAAAAATGTGTAACATTCTAGACAGACACCCCTTCCCTCAGACACCCCCCCCCCCCCACCTTGGGCTGTCCCACTCTGCACTCCTCTCCGTCCCAGCTTGGGGCACCAGGACAGTTTGAGGACACGGGGATGGGGTTGGGCATGTGGGATCTCTCCCAGATCAAATTCTAGAGCTTGGTTGGGGGACTCAGGGACAGCACAGGAACATCAAGCTCCCTCCTAACTTGGGGGCTTGGGACCGGTTTGGGGCCATAGGGCTTGTTTGGGGCCACAGAGTATTTTTGGAGATGGTGTGGGGCTGCAGGGATGGGGACACAGTGGTGGTTTGGGGATTCGGAGGCAGTGTGGGGACTGTTTGGGGGGCGTGGAGTCTCTCCTGGGTTTAGGGGCTGATTTGAGAGACACGGGGACCGTTTAGGAGCACTGAGGACCCTCCTGGCTCAGGGACACGGGGACAGTTTGGGGGACACAGGGTTGAGAAGAGGAGGCTGAGAGGAGACGTCATTACTCTCTACAACTACCTGAAGGGAGGTTGTGGAGAGGAGGGAGTTGGGCTCTTCTCCCAAGGGACAGGGGACAGGACAAGAGGGAATGGCCTCAAGCTCCACCAGGGGAGATTTAGGCTGGAGATTAGGAGGAGGTTTTTCACACAGAGGGCATTGGAATAGACTGCCCAGGGTGGGGGTTGATTCCCCTTCCCTGGAGGTGTTTAAGGCACAGGTAGACGAGGTCTTGAGGGACTTGGTTTAGTGTTTGATAGGAATGGTTGGACTAGAAGATCCGATGGGTCTCTTCCAACCTGGTTGTTCTGTGATTCTGTGACTCTGTGACTAGCTCAGAGTCTAGGAACTGACGTGGGGACGTGGGGGCAGTTTGGGGTCACCGGGTCATTCCCCGTTCGGGTACGTGGGGTCAGCAAGGGGACACGGGGACAATTTAGGGACTCCGGGTCGGTCTCATTTCGCGCTCTGGGGGTTGGTGTAGGGACACGGGACCGGCTGGGGAACGGGAGATTTCTCCTGGTCTGCGATTTGGGGACACCAGACCGGCCTGGGGACACCGGCTCGGAGTCGGTTTGGGGCATAAGGGCCGATCCGGGGACACAAAGTCATTCCCGGTTTCGGGACGTCAGGCCGGTCCCGCTTGGGGATCACGGGGCGGGCGGCGTCGCCCCCGATTGGCTGCCTGGGGGGTGTCCCAGAGCGGGGACGGGTTAGGGACGGGTTAGGGACAGGTTAGGGACGGGTTAGGGACGGGTTAGGGACAGGTTAGGGACGGGTTAGGGACGGGTTAGGGACGCGGGGTCGATCCCGGTTCGGGGACGGGGGGGGACGGGTCCCGGTTTGGGGAGGCGGGGCAGGTCCCGGAGCGGTGGGACGGGGGCCGGGTCGGGGTCCCGGGGCGGGGGGAGCCGCTCACCTACCGTTGCCGGGGCTGCTGCCCCCGGGCCGGGGGGTGGCGGCCAAGGCGCCGTCGGGGCCGAGCAGGAGCTGCGACGAGTTGGAGCCCTCGGCAGCCAGAGACTCCGCGAACAGGTTCATCTGCAGCAGCGTCTTCAGCAGGTACCGCAGCATCCTCGGCTCGGCTCGGCTCGGCTCGGCTCGGCTCGGCTCGGCTCGGCACAGCCCGGTCCCCCGCGGTGCCCCTCGGCTCAGCCCTGCTCAGCCCAGCACTGGTCCCCCCAGCCCAGCCCTGCTCACTCCGGCCCCAGTCAGCTCGGATCGGCTCAGCCGAGCCCAGCAAAGTACCCCTCGGCTCGGCTCAGCCCAGCCCAGCCCGGCTCAGCCTAGCCTAGCCCAGCCCGGCTCAGCTCAGTTCAGCTCGGTTCAGCCCAGCTCGGTTCAGCCCAGCCCAGCCCAGCCCAGCCCGGCTCAGCTCGGCTCAGCCCAGCTCAACCGGGCTCAGCCCAGCTCGGCTCAGCTCGATTCAGCCCAGCTCAACCGGGCTCAGCCCAGCTCGGCTCAGCCCAGCTCGGCTCAGCCCGGTTCAGCCCAGCCCAGCCCGGCTCAGCCCGGTTCAGCCCAGCCCAGCCCGGCTCAGCCCGGTTCAGCTCGGCTCAGCTCGGCTCAGCCCGGTTCAGCTCAGCCCGGTTCAGCTCGGCTCAACTCGGCTCAGCCCGGTTCAGCCCAGCCCAGCCCAGCCCGGCTCAGCCCGGTTCAGCTCGGCTCAACTCGGCTCAGCTGATCCCAGCTCCTCTCAGCCCTCGGCGCCGCCCCCGTGTCCAGAGGGGAGGGGGAGGGCGGGGAGAGGGGTGTCCCGGCCCCCCTCTTTGGGGGCTGCCCGGCAGGGAGGGGGTGACCCGGGGCTGGAGGGAGGAGGAGGAAGGAGATGCAGCAGCTGCCCAACATCATCCCGAGTGACCCCACGTCGCCCCGTGAGGCTGTGTCCCCCCCCGGAAAGGGGGACCCCTGCGTGCACCCCGAAAGCAGGCAGGGAGCAGCGGCGAGGGGGGCTGGGACCCCGATGCCCTTGACCTGGGAGGGAGCATCTGCCCCATTGCAAGATGCCTCCTGAATTCATAATTAGCAATTAGCTAATTGGCGGGGGCTGATACGTGAAGAAATGCAGTTTCCGCGGCAGAGCCCCCGTTACGGGGGGTTGTTCTGGGGGGGTTCATTATGGGAGATTCGTTCCGGGGTGGTTGTTATGGAGGGGTTTGCTCTGGAGGGGTTCGTTTGGGGGGTAAATTACAGAGGGATTGGTTAGGAGGGTGGTGACGGAGGCACCTTGCGAAGGTGGGTGAGATATTGGGGTGAGGGGAGAGGAGAGGGGGACTGTGGGGTACGGAGGTCCCGGGGTGGGGGTTGGAGGTGGGGAGGGGAAGGAGCAATTGGGGGGGGGGGGGGGTGTGACACACCTGCAAACACATCTGGGGTGCAATGGGCAAAATCAGCAGGAGAAAGACCCTCACATCTGGCTGGCGAGAGGCGTCTTTGCACATCTGCTTCCCCCCCAAGAGGGGCCTTGGGGCACAGCTGGGCTGAAGGGCAGAGTTTGGGGGTACATCTGTGTCACATCTGGGGGGTAGGGGGTTGGGGTATGCACACACATTCAGACAAACATCTGGAGGGGCAGGTCACGGCCAAAGGGGCCCCAGGGGTCACAGCTGGATGCACACCTGAAGGCACAAAGATGCTCATGCACATCTGGAGAGCCAGGCACTTTGCAGTTGCACACAACTGGGGTCAGGCAGGCACACATCTGGATGCACATCTGGACAGCTTACACCACAGCCCTCCCTCTTCAGAGCTGTGCCAGGGCCACCGAAAGGCGCACATCTGGACCCTTGTGCACATCTGGGACTGCTCCACACCCTCCAGCCTGTGTGGCACCAGCTTTGCCCAGTCCGGGTGCTGGCAGCGAGGGGGGAGGACTCTGATCTTATCCTCCCTGCTTCACCCCCCCAGCTCGTAACCAGGCCTGGAGAAAGCAAATAAATATGAATTTCATGGGACCACAAAGCTTCTCCGCTTCTCCTGCCAGGGAGGGGGCGGGGGGGGTACAGCCCAGGGGGGCCCAGTGGGATCCAAACAAAGGAAAAAATAAATGATCTGTCAAATAATGGGTTTATCCAACTCTTATCCAAATAACTCTCCGGGATGGGAATTGAAGGCGATGCTGGAATTAAATGCTGGAGTGTTTTCCCCCCTGTTCTCCTCTCGGGCATCCTTGGGGCTGGACGGGGCATCCCCAGCCCAGGAAGGGGAGGTGGAAGGGGTTTAATCCTGACAAGGGGATGGAACAGGACATTAATCCTGGGAAGAGGGGGAGAAAGGGGACATTAAAGCTTTGAGGTCTCTTTTCATGGAGTTGCTTTGAAAAGAGGGGAGTTTGTCTTGGGAATCTTGGAGGGTTTGGGGAGCCCCAGGGATTCCCCCTCGCAGTTAACCCCACTGAGAGGCCGAAGGCTGCAGCGATGGGTGCCTGGTGCTGGCACGTGTGTCCCTGTCCCTAATCCCCACTCTGAGAGGCCTTGGGGTGGGGAAAGAAGACAAAGGAGCTGCCTCATCCCAGTGGATAATCATCCCCCCCTCCCCGGATTCATCCCTGACAATCAGCTGGGCAAACAGCGGGCGCGGGGGCATCGCCTCCTTGTTAGCAGATTTATTACCACTGCCGCAGCGTTTAATTGCCTTTGATTCGGCGATTAGTGGCTGTTTGCGCAGGCTTTGCCCAGACCCCTGGACTGTGTTATCCCTCCTTCTTTTCACTGTCTCCTTATTCCTCCTCTGTTCTCTCAGCTCTTCCCCAGCCCCCACCCCCCGGCTCATCGCTCTGCAGCACCACAGTGGGGAAACTGAGGCACGAAGGACCCGGTGGTAGTAGAGAACAACAAGGTAGGGGCAAAGGAGCCCCCACCGCCCGCTGCTGGAGGGCAAAGCCCTGACAGCCCCGCATCACCGACCCCCTCCCTGGGACCCCCACCCCAGCCAGGCTGGGATGTGTTTGAGTATTTATGGAGGTGGTGCAGCTCAGGGGCTTGGGGGGCCAGACCGGAGAGAAGGGCTGGGAGCTGGAGGGGTGCACTGGGATGCTTTAGGAGATGACACTGGGGTGCTGCGGGGGAGGATGCCCTAAGGGATAACTCTGGGATGTTCTAGGGTACTGAGGTGCTGCAGGGAACAATGGGTGGATGCTTTAGGGAACGGTGCCCGCGTGCCCTAAGGAATGATGTTGGAGTGTTTCCAGGGAGAATGCCGGAATGGGAGGGGATAATGGTTTCTTTAGGGAAAGCTACTGGGATGTTTTAGGGGAGCACATGGGGATGCCCTAGAGGTTGATGCTGGAATGCTTTAGCATGGCTATGCCAGAAGGCTTCGGCAGATGGTGATGGGATGCACAGAGGGATGCCAGGATGTCTTAGGGGATGGAAGAGACATGCTTTAGGAGAGGACGCTGGGGTGCTTCGGGTGAGCACACTGGGATACCTCGGATGACAGTGGGATGCTTTACCCTATGATACTGGGATGCTCTAGGGCGTGGCAGCAGGGTGTGCTAAGGGATAGTTCTGGGATGTTCCAGGGGAGAACACTGAGATGGTCGACAGCCAACTGAACATGAGCCAGCAGTGTGCCCGGGTGGCCAAGAAGGCCAATGGCATCCTGGCTTGGATCAGAAACGATGTGACCAGCAGGGCCAGGGAGGTTCTTCTCCCTCTGGACTCAGCACTGGTGAGGCTGCTCCTTGAATCCTGTGTTGAGTTCTGGGCCCCTCAGCACAAGAAGGATGTTGAGGCTCTGGAGCAAGTCCAGAGAAGAGCGACGAGGCTGGTGAAGGGGCTGGAGAACAGAACCTATGAGGAGCAGCTGAGAGAGCTGGGGGTGTTTAGCCTGGAGAAGAGGAGGCTGAGAGGAGACCTCATTACTCTCTACAAGTACCTGAAAGGAGGTTGTAGAGAGGAGGGAGCTGGGCTCTTCTCCCAAGGGACAGGGGACAGGACGAGAGGGAATGGCCTCAAGCTCCACCAGGGGAGATTTAGGCTGGAGATTAGGAGGAGGTTTTTCACACAGTGGGTCATTGGGCATTGGAATAGGCTGCCCAGGGAAGTGGTTGAGTCACCTTCCCAGGAGGGGTTTAAGACACGGGTGGATGAGGTCTTGAGGGACTTGGTTTAGTGTTTGATAGGAATGGTTGGAGTAGAAGATCCGATGGGTCCCTTGCAACCTGGTTGTTCTGTGATTCTGTGAGATGCTTTAGGGGATGGTGGAAGAGGATGGACACTAGGATGGTGTAGGGGCTGATGCCAGGATGCTTTAGGGGATGGTGCTGGATGCTTCAGGGCGTGACACTGGGGACCTTTAGGGGAGCAGATTGAGCCGCTGCAGGGAGCGACCTGGGGCTGCTCTGCGGGACAGCGTGGAGATGCCTCCTCCAGGTCTAGCAGATGCGGGAGGCCTGTGGGTTGAGGTCTCCTCACGGGGCGTCCCAGCCCGCCTCATTACCGCCGTCTTTGGGAAGCAGGAGCCCATGTGTTCTTGAGACAAGCGACTCGGGGTATATTAACATCCCATTTCCACCTCTTTAATATAGACTTTGTTGAGATCATTTATCAGCCGAGCCTCCCTTCAGGGCCAGGGGAAGCCGGGCAGAGCTCGGCAGCTGGGTCACGGCAAGAGGCGAGGGCCGCTCGTCCCTGAAGGAAGCCGACTCCGGGTTTAACAGGTAGTGGCTCATGTGCGAATCGCTAGTTTGGGACCAGAGCATCATTGGGAAAGTCTCTATCAAAGCTGGGCTTAATTGGGTGGAAGGCTTGTTTGCATGGCTGTTAATGGGGGATCAGAGGACGGGGGACCCAACGCTGACGGCCCTACAAAGGCAAGCAATTACTTGCTTGTCTGCATTATGTATTAACCCATCTGGGGCCGGGATATTGACTTTGAAAGGGAGACAAAGGCGGAGGCGTGACACTATTCCCCACACCGCACCAGCCGCCTGGGTCCCCTTTGTGCTGCAGGCTGGGCAGCTGGATGCGGGATGCAGGCCCTGAGGATGCTGCGGGTACCGGCACGTGGCCCCACAGCCTCCGAAATATTGCATCGAGCACCTTTTCTCACCTTTCATCAGGCACCACGGTTTCCTGCCTGCAGCCACGTCTTGGGATAATTAGAGCTTGAGCCTTAATTAGCCACTATCACTGTTAATAAGTTCATACTTCTTTTCAGCGGCATATTTTGGCAACGGACACATAATCACAGAATCACAGAACAACCAGGTTGGAAGGGACTCATCGGATCATCAAGTCCAACCATTCCTATCCAACACTAAACCAAGTCCCTTAATACCTCATCCACCTGTGCCTTAAACACCTCCAGGGAAGGGGAATCAACCACCTCCCTGGGCAGCCTATTCCAATGCCCAGTGACCCTCTGTGTGAAAAACCTCCTCCTAAACAATGAAATAATAATGAACAGGTCAGCAAAGTGCAGGAAACGCTGGTCTGTACTGACTCGTCCGCTTGCCTGTGTGGCTGGTCGTTCGTTATCGTTAGTGAATTAGAAGGCCAGCTTGAGTGAGGCGGCTGGGGAGTGCTGGGGAGCAGGAGTGTTTCCCCACCGCTGCCCCTACCAGCCACACAACTCTGGGGGTTGAGGACAGACAGAACTCGCTGCACAGGTGAGCCCTGGCTGAGAACAGCCCTGGTTCATTGCACGGATGTGCCCTGATCAAGAACAGCCCCAGCTTATTGTATGGGTGAGACCTGGCTGAGAGGAGCCACAATTTATTGTGCAGATGAGCCCTGACCAAGAACAGCCCCAGCTCACTCGTCTTGGTTGGGAGCAGCCACAACTCATTGCACGGGTGACCCTGGCTGTGAACAGTCCCAGTTCATTGCACGGGTGAGTCCTGGCTCAGAGCACCCACAACTCATTGCACGGGTGACCCTGGCTGTGAACAGTCCCAGTTCATTGCATGGGTGAGTCCTGGCTCAGAACACCCACAACTTATTGCGCGGATGAGCCCAGACCAAGATCAGCCACCGTTCATTGCATGGATAAACCCCGGCTGAGAACAGACACAGTTCATTGCACGGATGGGCCCCACCGATCCTGGCCCTGGCTCAGGGCTGGCCGTGCCCTGTGCAGCTGCTGAGACTGGCCTCGCTCTCTCCAGGAATGATTCTCGGGGGTGCTGGTTGGGTTGGGGGGGACCCACGAGCCCTTCTACATTGTGTCATTAGCAAGCGGTCAAATGGCCCTAATGGGGACACGGAGCTGCATCGCAATCAGCTGCTCTAGAGGAATAATGAATTTTTCAATCCCTAATTAACCGTTAACCTCATTTGCATTCCTCCCCGGCTCGTGGTGAGCCCCTCTAATTGGGGCCTGATCAGCTCCCAGGCAAGGGGGGTTCACACGCGTGGGCTCGGGGGTGGCGGGAGGGGGGCTGAGGAGCCCCAGGTCTTGGGGACACGGGTATTGGGCTGTGAGGACATGAGGGTAGGGCTGGCACACAGGGCATCCCTCTGGGCAATGGGGCTGGGGACACTCTGGCAGCAGGGACATCCCTTTGGGGACACCCCAGCAGCAGGGAACATCCCTTTGGGGACACTCTGGCAGCACGGACCCCACTTTGAGGACACCCCAGAAGAAAGGAACACATCTGGGGACACCTGAGAAGCAGCAACTCCAATTTTGGGATACACCAGCGGCAGGGACACCACTTTATGGGGATCCTACAAGCAGGGACACCCTTCCAGGCACACAGCTCAGGACTGGCAGCAGGGACTTCTGTTTGGAGACACCTGAGAAGAACGAACCTCCTTTGGGGACCTCAGCAGCCAGGTACCCCTCTGGGGACACCAGTAGCAGGGACCTCCTTTGGGGATCCCCGGAAGCAAGGATCTCCTTTGGGGACCCCTAGAAGTAACAGTCTACTTTGGGGACCCCGGCAGCAGGAACCCCCTTTGGGGACGCCAGAAGCAAGGCCCCTGCGGTGACCACATCCCTGCACTCCCCGCCCCCCCCCCCACCCCGGGCAGGGGGACAAGGAGGGGTCGCTGCTCGCCCACCGCCGCCCCCTAATCCCCGTAATTAGGCTGGGATAATTATGGCCCCTGATTGCTCCAGCCAGATGTGCTGCACCCCCCGCCGTCTTCCCACCCCATTTGTTTAACCAACACGGCCCTAATTAAAGCGTTTAATTAACGAGGCAGGGTGGGTGATGCCAGTGCTTGGGGACCCCCCCCAAGGGGGGCTGGGGGCGCAGGGGGTCCCACCTCACCTGAACGAGGAGTTGGGGGGCAGCCGGTCCCCCCTCCCGCCCCCCCATCAATCAGGTTCCCCCTGGTCCCAGCCCTGCTAATTGAGGTGGGGGGAGGAGAGGAGAGAAGGAGACCCCGAAACAAGGGGCCCCCGAGGTCTGGGGGTGCTCAGCTCTGGTAAATGAGGGGTCCTGAGTCCAGGTCTGGGGGTACTCAGCCCCGGTAAATAGGGGGTTGCTGCGCCCGAGGTTTGAGGGATATTCAGCCCTTAGGTAAGGGTGCTGAGCCCCAGGGTCCCCTCCAGCCTGGGGGCGTGAGGGAAGGAGGGGTGTGGAGTCTCTGAAAGGAAAGGGAACCCCAATCTCCAGGGGTCCTCAGACCCAAAGCAGGGGCGCTGAGCCCCAGGGTGGGGGATGCTCAGCCCCTGTAGATGGGGGGTGCTGAGCCCTGGGTTTGGGGGTGCTGAGCCTCAGAGCTGGGGGCGTCCAGGCCCAGGTGCAGGCAACCCAAATGGTTATAAGGGGTTTGGGCAACTCCGTCCCCTTGGGTCTCTGCCCCACAGCACCCTTGGGCCTGTGGGAGCCCTAACCCTATGGGCTCTATGAGGTCTATGGGGCCCTGACCCCATGGGCCCATCTTCCTATAAAGTCTATGGAGTGCTGTCCCCACAGAGCCATGTACATATGGGTCCCTGTCCCTGTGCGCCCTATGGGCTCTATGGGTCCCTGGCCCTAAGGGCTCTATGGGGTCTATGGGGCCCTGGCCCTATGAGATCTATATGTCCCTGTCCCTATGGGCTCTATGGGTCCCTGTTGCTATGGGTTCTATGCGATCTATGGGGCCCCGCCCCTGTAAGCCTTTGTCTCTATGGGCTCTGTGGGTCCTTGCCCCTCTGGGGCCCTGACCCTATGTGGTCTATGGGGTCTATGGGGCCCTGTCCCTATGGGCTCTATAGGGTCTAGTCCCTATGGGGCCCTGATCTTATAGGGTCTATGGGGTCTATGTGGTCTATGGTGCCCTAGCCCTTTAAGTCCCTGTCCCTGTAGAGTCCTGACCCTATAGGGTCTATGCGGTCTATGAGTCCCTGCCCCTATGGGCTCTATGGGTCCCTCTCCCTATGGGGTCCTGACCCCATAGTGTCTACGGGGTCTATGAGTCCCTGTCCCTATGGGTTCTATGGGATGGCTGCCGACGGTGTCCCTAAGCCCCGCCCACTCTGAGATGCCAGGTCCACACAGCACCCCATGGCCACGCCCCTGTACGGCCCCGCCCTTGACCACGCCCACACATCAACACTCTAATATCAGTTGGCCACGCCCCCATTATAGCCACGCCCCCGGACAATGACCGTTCCCCTTATGGCCACGGCCCCGTATCGTCTGGCCACGCCCCATCACTGCCTGGACGCCCCACCAGAATCATTTGACCACGCCCCCAGTGCCGCCCACCCGCCCCTAGCCACGCCTCCAGTATCGCCTGGCCACGCCTCCTTCTACAGCCCCTGCCCGAGTCCCGCCGGAAGCCCCTCCCGCCGGGTGTGCGCGTCACTTCCGCCCGCTCGGCCCGGCACCTGCAGTATGGCGGCGTCCTGCGGCTCCTCGCAGCTCCCGGCCGCCGAGCCGCCGCTCAAGATCCCCAAGATGGAGGTGCTGTCGCCGGGCTCGCCGGGCGCGCTGAGCGACGGCAACCGCAGCCTGTCGGACCCGTCCACGCCCAGCGGCGCCTCCCCGCTCGGCGCGGGGCCGGCGGCCGGCGGGGCCGGTCTGGGGGGCGGTGGGGCCGCGGGCCGCGGCGGGGCCTCGCCCTCCGTTTCCTTCTCGCCGGGCGGCGCCGCCGCTGCTGCCGCCGCCGCCGCGTGCCGGGGGATGTCCTGGACGCCGGCCGAGACCAACGCGCTGATCGCCGTCTGGGGCAACGAGCGGCTGGTGGAGGCGCGGTACCAGCAGTTGGAGGGCGCCGGCACCGTCTTCGGCAGCAAAGCCCCCGGGCCCGCCATGTACGAGCGAGTCTCCCGCGCCCTGGCCGAGCTGGGCTACGAGCGCACCCCCTCCCAGTGCCGGGAGCGCATCAAGGTACCTGCGGGGCGGGGGTGGGAGGCGATGTCCCGGCGGGATCTCCCTGCGGGAGCCGCTTTTACTGGAGCATCCGCTGGATGTGGGGCTTCTGCGTCCCCTGGGGTCGTGCCGAACTCTGGGCACAGAATCAAACAAACACTTGGTTGTGTGTCTCAAACGCGACTTTGACGTCGTTAAGCCCAACCATCCCTGTCCGCTACTGGACCGTCCCTGAGCTCCTCATCCACTTGCCTTTTAAACCCCTTCAGGGATGGGGACTCCACCACCTCCCTGGGCAGCCTCTGCCACTCTCCAAAAACCTTTTCAGGGAGGGCATTTTTCATGATGACCAATTTGAACCTGTCCTGGTACAACTTGAGGCCACATTCTCTTGTTCTATTGCCTGTCACTTGGGAGAAAAGCCCAGCATCCGCCTCCCTACAACCTCCTTTCAGGCGATTTATAGGCAGTGATGAGGTCTCCCCTCAGCCTCCTTTTCGTCAGGCTAAACACCCTCAGGTCCTTCAGCTGCTCGATGTAAGATTTGTTCTCCAGCCCCTTCACCAGCTTTGTAGGGTTCCTGCATCCCCTGGTGTCACCCCATGCTCTGGCCCTTGGGTCCCTCATCCCTTGGGATTGCCCTGTGCTCTGGGTTGGGGTCCCTGTGTCCCCAGGGCTCAGTACAGCCCCTGGCCCCAAGTGCGGCTGCCCATCCATGGACTCAGCTGCCTAAGACCCTGCAGCACCCATCTAACATCTCCCAGACACATCCTGTGGGTTCAGCCCTGTCTGCAGCCTCCAGCAGCATCATTCAGACCTGGGCACTGCATTCCTTGGGTTCAACTGCTTAGTTCCTCCTGATGCAGCAGTGTCCTTTGGGCCTGAGTGGGGCAGGACACAGTTCTCTGGCTCTTCATGTGTCCTCACCAGGACAGCCCCCAGCTGCATCTTTTCCCCTGGGTTGCATCCTTTGACCTACAGGATGGTGGGCACCTTGGCCAGAGTAGGCTGACTTCCTTTACCCGTCCTCCAGCATCTTCTGGCTGTGAGGTGTGGTACAAGCTGCTTTCTGACCCTCCCCGGGAAAAAGAGGCTCCCGGTTATTCCAGTAATGAGGAGTGGCTTGGGCTCTGGTTGCCCTCTTGCATTCATAGCTCCCTCTTTTGCTCTGGAATTGGTTTACAGCACACAGCATCTTCCCCACCTCACACCAGAGTCTGCGACACTCTCAGCAGCCTCTTTGTTAACTGAGCCGCATTAAGCAGTAGTGTTTCCTCTGGCACCAGGTTTAGAGAGGGATCTTTGCACTTGCATCATGCCCTGGGGAAAAGGGAAAGGCTTGATTTGGTGTCCACCTTGGGAGCAGCTGCTCCGTGTGTCCTGCTCTTACGAGGAGATATTTGGCAGGACCATGGATGGGTAGTTATCGCTGCAGGGTCTCCATTTATAAACATGAGTGAAGCTTGGAAGGATGAATTTGAACATTCTGAGCTCTCTCTGGCTTTTATTCCCCACTTTGTGACCCACTAGGCTGCCCATGCAGCTGCTCAAAATGCTGATCGATCGAAAATCTAACATCTTGTTATTGCTGGGGATCAGCGAGGCTGTTTGTTTCTGTGTGCTCATCCATTCATTGCAGCTGTGCCAGCCTGGGCAAGGTACATGGAATCAGGAATTCTGTAGGATGGAGGATGCTCAGGAATGTGAGACTCCCCCTTCAATCCCTATTAATTAGTACAGCCTTAGTCCCTGAGAGTAGGTGATCAAAATGAAGCTGGTTTAGTTTCTTAATGTGTTTTCCTTGTGCTGTGTTGCTGACCCCATGTGTTTGCTGTTCAGGAACATATTTCCCTTGAACACATCGAAGTATTTTTGAGAGGAACGTTGCTGTACCTCAAAACCCCTTCAGAGCCCTTGTTTTCTGCAAGGCTTTTGCGATGCTCAGTGCTTAAATCAGTTCTGCAAAACTCTGGGCTTTACCAGAGGCTGCTGCATGATGGAAAAGTTTCTTGGAATGGTTTGTCTGCAAAATAACAAAGGTTCTGGCTTGTGGGGACAGCTTACAGAGAGGTTTCAGAAGCCGCTGCCCTGGACTCTGAGCTGTTAGTGCGATGGGGAATGTGGAGCAAGCAGTGAGCAGTCTCGCTATTAAAGCAGCCCGGAGCTGGCTATGGGGGTTTGGGTGGTGCTTTTGGATGCAGCTGGTTGTGGATTGTGGCTGCTTTGGGGCTGGAGCAAGCGTGTTTGTGGCTGCTGGAAGAGCCAATCACCCCAGCCGCTGGTGAGCTTCTTTCAGAAAACTGGTTGGATGGGAGGGCCCAGAGAGTGGTGGGAAGTGGAGTTAACTCCAGCTGGAGGCCAGTGACAAGTGGTGTCCCCAGGGCTCAGTGCTGGGTCCAGCCCTGTTCAGTGTCTTCATCAATGACCTGGATGAAGGCATCGAGTGCTCCCTGAGCAAGTTTGTGGATGACGCTTATCTGGGTGGAAGTGTGTATCTGCTGGAGGGTAGGGAGGCTCCAAAGGGATCTGAACAGGCTGGATCCATGGACCGAGACCAACGGGATGAGGTTTAACAAGGCCAAATGTCGGGTCCTGTACTTGGGGCACAACAGCCCTGAGCAGCTTCAGACTAGGAGAAGTCTGGCTGGAAACTGCCTGGAGGAGAAAGACCTGCGGATGTTGGTTGACAGTGACTGAACATGAGCCAGCAGTGGCCCAGGTGGCCAAGAAGGACAATGTCATCCTGGCTTGGATGAGAAACGATGTGACCAGCAGGTCCAGGGAGGTTCTTCGCCCTCTGGACTTGGCACTGGTGAGACCACTCCTCAAATCCTGTGTTCAGTTCTGGGACCCTCAGCACAAGAAGGATGTTGAGGCTCTGGAGAGAGTCCAGAGAAGAGCACAAAGCCGGTGAAGGGGCTGGAGAACAAGAGGAACGTCTGAGAGAGATGGGGGTGTTTATCGTGGAGAAGAGGAGGCTGAGGGGAGACCTCATTGCTCTCTCCAACTCCCTGAAAGGAGGTTGTAGAGAGGAGGGAGCTGGGCTCTTCTCCCAAGGGACAGGGGACAGGACGAGAGGAAATGGCCTCAAGCTCCGCCAGGGGAGATTTAGGCTGGACATTCGGAAAAAGTTTTCCACAGAAAGGGTGATTGGTCCCTGGCAGAGGCTGCCCAGGTTGGTAGTTGATTCACCTTCCCTGGAGGGTTTTAGGGACGAGTGGATGAGGTGCTGAGGGACATGGTTTAGTGTTTGATAGGAATGGTTGGACTCGATGATCCAGAAGGTCTCTTCCAACCTGGTGATTCTATGATTGTATATCCTCCTCTTTCCCTTAAGAAGTGGCGTGTGGATGTGTCTTTGCCCATGGAATGTTTAAGCTTGGAAGAAGCCCCACACCCCTCACGCTGCGCAAAGGGAATAAAGGACAGCGAGGTGTTTGTCACCTTGCAGTGGTTTCAGGAGCAGTTCTTGGCAGACTTGTTAGACGTTTCTAGATCAGTATGCAGGATGTTGGGGCAGGTGACTCTTCAGTGCTCTAAGGCCTGTCTGGAAGGTCTGAATGGAAGCAGAGGGGTCCACATCCCACCCCTGCGCTGTCCCATGCCTGGAGCTGTTCCCAACCTGGGCGTCCTTGGGCCATCTGTTGAGTGAGGAACAGCCTTTCCACATCAGTCTTGCCCAGTGGCCTCCACCCAGCGTGCATCACGGAGCTTTTGCACTTCCTGGATCCCCACCACCAGGACCTTTGGTGGAGCAGTCGCTTAGAAATGTGAAAATATGGCTTTTTCCTCAGCCTTCAGCCTTGCAGTGGGTTTTTCACTGGAATCGCTGTGAAATGAACACTCATCAAGAGCTTGGGTTTCTTGTGAGAGCTCAGAGTTGACCTTGTTACAGCAATGATTAAGATCTTTGCAGTAGCCACTACCAGCCCTAAAATCCTGAATTGTGTAGAATTCCAGGCAGAATCAGCTGCTTGAATCATGCTCGGAAAGGAGGAAAAATCACTTCTAGGTGTGGAGGGGTCAGTGCCCAAAGTCACCTTGAAGGCAGAGTAGGATGACTTGAACACGGGTGGGCATGGGCTGTCTGGAGTCCTTGGGTGACTGAGCTGAGAGCAGAGTGGGGAGATGGTGGTGGAGGAGGACTCAACTCTGTCTTCCATTTGTTATCCATAATGTTCCATATTTCTGTGATTTTATAGGATGCTTTGATTTTATGTCTATCAAGGGACAGCAGCATGAGGATTTGCTGATGCATTATAAATGCAAATTATACTTAAAAAGTATGGGATTCAGCTTACTTCATAAATGCATTTTAGATAAGAATTTGGTCCTGGCTTCCCTCAGGACACTGACATTCCCTGGATTCTGCCAGATCTTGAAGAGCAAGTTAGAAATGAGCAGGAAAGGAAAAGGTCAGCTCCAAAGAGGAAAGTTTTCCAGTTGTATCGCACAGACGCATTCTCTCCTAATTCAAACAGAATGCAAAACCAGGTCTCTGTGCCCGTTTTCCTCTGTCTCCCAGCATCTGCGTGTGCTTTTTAGCACATGAGCATGGCCAGCAGGCAAGCTAGGAGCGAGGCCGCTGTTGGGTTTGAGCCACTCTGGAAGCGTCTGTTTCAAATTTAGAGATTCACACGTAATTGTTCCAGCAGCTTTTCCTGGTTTCTTCCTTTGGAACAAGATCTCAAATCCAACTTCTTGGCTCAGAGATTGGTGGATCAGTGAATTTGGCAATCAGGAGCTGCAGGAGAATTGAAACATCTTGATTCCACAGTTCAGGTGCAGGCTGGGGACGCTGCAATTGGGAGCAGCCCTGAGGAGAAGGACTTGGGGTGCTGGGGGATGAGAAGCTCCCCGTGAGCCGACTGCATGCGCTCACAGCCCAGAAAGTACAACCGTGTCCTGGGCAGTGGGACCGGCAGGGTGAGGGAGCGGCTTCTGCCCCTCTGCTCCGCCTTGGTAAGACCCAACCTGGAGCCTGGTGTCCAGTTCTGGAGTCCCCAACATAAGAAGGAGATGGGACTGTTGGAATGGGTCCAGAGAAGACCTTGGAGGTGATCAAAGGGCTGAAGAACCTCTGCTATGAGGACAGGCTGGGAGAGTTGGAGTTATTAAGCCTGGAGAAGAGAAGGCTCCAGGGAGATGGCTTAGAGCAGCTTCCAGCTCTGAGAGGGGCTTTTTAAAAGGGAAAAGGGGAGATGGCTTTAAATTGGAATGAGAAAGATTTACATGGGACATTAGGAAGAAATTATTCACACTGAGGGTGGGGAGGCCCTGGCCCAGGTTGTCCAGAGCACGGGTGGCTGCCCCATCCCTGGAGGGGTCCAAGGCCAGGTTGGATGGAGCTTGGAGCTCCTGATCCAGTGGGAGGTGCCCATGGCAAGGGGAAGTGGAACTAGGTGGGCTTTGAGGTCCCTTCTGACATGAACCATTCCGCGATTCTATTATTCCTGCCAGTTGGATTCCCAGAAATGCTGTATTGTGCTGTGTAGTTTCCTCATCCTGTTGTACTGTTAATCTTTGCTTGATCAGTGATACATTCCAACTGTCCATAACACCTAACACCGTGCAGCTCTCGCTAACAAATCCTTTGTAAAGCACATGTGCTTTTTGTCCAGCCCTTCTTTGACTCCCACACATGCTTATGCTCAGGGATTTCACCTGTTTGGTGTATCCCAAATCTGTCACCTCCAGCACCACATGGAGAGCCTCTAAGCTTTAAGGTCTGATGCCAGCACTGGTGTTTCAATAGAATATTTGGCAGAACCATTTTGGATCCACGTGCTGATTTTGTACCCTTGACCTGGTGGTATTTTGGGCAGAGAGCAGGAGGACAGCTGCTCACTTGCACTGATTGTAACTGCAGGTAAAGGCTGCCTTGTGAGAGCCAAGAGTCAGTGTACACAGAGCATGTTCCTTGGGATTGTTTTCCATCAGATAACAGCATCATGGAATGATTTGGGTTGGAAGGGACCTCAAAGCCCATCCAGTCCCACCCCAACCCTGCAGGGACACCTCCCACTGGATCAGGGGCTCCAAACCCCATCCAACCTGCCCTTGAACCCCTCCAGGGATGGGGCAGCCACCCCTGCTCTGGGTAGCCTGGGCCAGGGCCTACCTACATTCAGCATGAAGAATTTCTTCCTAATATCTAATCTAGATCTTCTCCCTTCCAATTTTAAGCCAGTCCCCCTCATCCCATCACTCCAGGCCCTTGCAAAATGTCCCTCTCCAGCTTTCCTGGAGCCCCTTTCAGTACTGGAAGCTGCTCTAAGTTCTCCCTGGAGCCCTCTCTTCTCCAGGCTGAACATCCTTGGGATATCATCACTGGGACATCCTCATTTCTCCTAGGCTTCATGTGGGGCTGCAGAGGCTTGGAATGCTCTGGGAAATGCACATGAGCTCGGGCTTTGCAGTTGCTGCTGGCCAGCGTGGAGCTGTGCGAGTCACAGGTGATTTCTTGGCAGTAAAGAGCCTTGTTCCTGGAGTAATGTGCTCCGTTTGCTTTTCTGATACCAGGTCTGAGGCATTCTTTACCTACAGAAGAATTCCTGCCTCTGTTGCATGCATCTTTCTTCACCAAAGATGGTATCGACGACTCCTTTCCTGACAGCAGGTTGTTCTGCTGTGGTTGCAGCAAATGAGCCTTTCTTGAGCAGAGAGAAATCCCTCCTTAACCTTGCTGTTTGGCAGTAGGAGGTTGTTAAAATGAATTTGGGGGCTTTTTCAACATGTGGGTTCTGCTTTTGTTTTGTGAGAGAGCTGCTGAAATGCATTTGCCTGTCCATGGAGTTGCTGCCAGGCTGTTTATACCCAGAGGAGCAGCTCCAGCCTCTGACTGCGGCTGCAGGAATTCACCAGTCCCGCTGCCTGTAGACCTGCTCCCCCGGGGCTGGATTTTCTGTGTGGAGCAACATCCTCCTCACCCCAGATGGGTGAAGAGAAGGTTCTGCTGGGTTGTGGTTGTCTGTTAACCAGGTAATTTCTTTTTCAAAGGCAAATAAAGACCTTGAAGGCACTGGTTAAACGCTCTCTGATGATGCACTCACAAGGGAGAGAAGAGAATGCTGTAAACCCACATGAAATGGGAAGGAATGAACTATTGCTCCTAATATCAGCCCTTGGTGTTCCCTTGCTTTAAGCTTTGTGTAAAGCGATGATGACAGGGCTGGTTTGCAATGGGGCTGTGGTTTTAGCTGCTTTATGATGTAAACAATCTGGTTTTAAATCATGGTGAATTTGTTTTTAAGGAAGGAAAAACTGTGCTAACAAGGCTGTCTGAGAAACGATGGTTGCCGTGCTCTGATGGGACTTCCTGGTGATATGGGACATTGGGTTTCACCCCGAATTTCATTGTGGAGTTCCAGTAACACTGAGCAGAGCGGCTGCCTTCTCATTTGAAGATTTCAAGAGATGGAGCATCAGTACATCTAGCAACCAGCCAACTGTCCCCCTTCAAAGCAGTTTTGCCGTGTGTTTCTTTTGAATGCATTTTGTCTGTCTTGCATTTCGTCCGACTAGCTGCCCTGCTGCCGTGTGTGCAGGCAGGGTTCCTGTCACCTCCTGATCTTTGTTTGGCTTCAATAGTTTCAGGTTTTCAAGCCTGGGTCATTCCTTGAATCCTCTCCAGCAGCCCAGTTTCTCACTGGAGGAGCTCTGCAATGTGGGAGGAACTTTTCCTTGACAGTTGTAAACCGGATAAAATAAACTCTTCAATGAAAAAGTACAGATGTACTTGGTTTACTTCTTGGACGATTGTGGGCCTGCAGTTGAAGAGCATCTCTGGGAAGAGTGCATCACGTGGAGTAAAACCTCTTACAGAGCAGCTGCAGCCACTCTTTTTTGACCAATGTATCTGCAGAGCGGTGTCATGCCTGTAGGCATCTGTCTTGCTTTTGCTCTGCAGGACAAGTTTCTTTACTGTCCAGTAGCTTCTGCAGCCATGTTGTGTGTCTGTAAGAGCCTGGTCTGGCCTTTGTAGCTCACCTGGGTCATCTACCGCTTGCTGTATGGGTGCAGGATGGGTCCCCAGGAGCTGGGATGAACCAGCAGGTTGTGCTGTTGAGACAGAAGCAGTTGGTGACTGGGAACTCCTTGCACAAGCCTGTGCTTGCTGTAGGTGAACATTAGATTTTAGTTTAGGAGCAGGCAGTTGTAACCCATTGTGCCCCATGACTGTGAAAGGTGCGGAGTGGAGGGGCAGAATCCCCTCCCTGACTCTGCTGCTCCCGCTGCTTTGGATGAGGCTCGCGACATGGGTGGTTTCTGGTCTGTGAGTATGCTTTGCTGGCTCATGGAGAGCTTCTCCTCCTCCAGCACTCCAAGCCCTTCTCCTCAGGGCTGCTCCCAAATCGTCCATCTCCCATTCTGTGGTTGTCCAAATTGGTCGGCCTCTGATTCCTGGTGCAGTCAGACGATCCCTTTGCCCCTCACCATCCTTCTCCCCACGGGACATTCCAGTTGCTTTCCTCATTTTGAACCAGAGCCAGAACCTTTAGGAAGTCCCCGTGCGTTTGGGCACATCTGGATACAACTGGGGCTTCAGTCTTTTGTGCAAATCACAGTTTATTTTGACTGTCAGTGTGTCCCCAGTGCTGTGATCTGGCAGATGTGCAGCCAGCAGTGGGGCTGGAGCCCGTGAAGGTTGGTCTGTGGCAGATTCTGCAGTGCACATGGGCCTGGCTCTCCGGGTGGGTTTGCGCCAGGCTGTCCAGCTTCCGCGGAGGAGGGTTACAGCTTGGTGCCTCGTGTTGGACATGTTGAAGCTGTCAGCTGCCTTTCTGCAGTGGTGCGTGGCTCCCTAAAGAGTTTAAGTTGCTCTTTCTTCTCCTTTTATTCTGGACAGACCACAGAAACAGGGTTTCTTGTGACAATGTCCCGTTTAAGTCTTGCATTCTCCTCCTTCACACATATCTTTTAACCTAAAAGTTCATGATCTGGCAAGTCGAGTGGAGCTGTCAGGCCCACGTAGACAGTTCTGTTTCCTTGAGCTCCCACCAGCCAACTAGGAAATGAAGATTTCAAGAGCTTTCAGTCATCCCCATGTGCCCTAAACTGCTCCAGGCTTCAAACCCATTTCTCTTCTCCCAGTGTAGTTGCATCTCGTGTTGTTCGTGAGCATCCTGGCAGGATGAGGGAGGGAGCTATTTGATTCTGCTATTCTTAATTCGAGAGGTAAAGCCAAAAGCTTCTCTCTCCCATTAAGTAAAAGCTTGTCTCCAGGGCTGAATGTTGTGCTGAGTGGTGCTTTGTGCCACCGGGACCCTGCTGGGCCAGCTGCGATCATTTAACCACCTTTAACAGATGAATGTGGATGAGGGTATAGGCAGCTGGATTGCTCTGCCCACAGTTCCTTGCCAAGTCCGAGTGCATCTCGGGGATCTGGAGTTTCTTGTGTTACAGTCTCCAGGGTTACACACAAAGCTTGCTGCAGTGTGGTTCTCCCACATCTTATTGTTTGCTGGACCTACAGCCTCCCTCAGAGTCACTTCCTAAGGCTCCTCTGAGCAGACTTTCTGATCGTCCTGCTGCTGTCCTTGCAGACTGATCACTTCTCCTGTGACTCCACTTGAAGAGATGATTTGGGGTTTGGAAGTGAGAAATGGTGAGAAAACCCAAACTGAGCTTTGTGAATGTTGCCTCCTTTGGATTTCATAGTCACAAATACAGGGATAATCTGTCTCAATGTTTCAGAGCAGGAAGCAAAAGTGTCGGTCTCTTCAGTCTGAGCAGTTATCAGGGCTGATTTCAGTTACTTGTCCTAAATTCACTGGTTTCTTGTCCTCTGTATCAATATCTGTGTGTGCACTTTAGGAACCACGGCGCAGGACTTGAGCTGGACACCAGGAGGAATAGAGGATCTGCGTAAGAAAAACCTCGATCTTAAATCCTGGTGATCAGAATAACCTGCTGGGGGAAAGGTGTCTGAACCACTGAGGACTATGAGTAGTCCAGAGGAGCATTCCTGAAGTCCCAGCAATTATTTAGGTCTTTCCAGGGTCTCTGACATTGAGGGAGGAGTGGACAGAGGGAGAGTTCACCTCACCTCAGCCACACAGAAAGCTGTGGGTATCTGTGAAAGGGACCTGACCTGCGTTATTGGGAGGTGGACATCACTTAGAGCAGTGGCAGGGACTGGAGGCACTGGGGATGCCTCTGCTAGAACAGAGCTAGAGTCTTGATTGTCCAGGAAACAAGACAGGAGCCACCAGCGGCTTGGCTGTAGGCCTGTTGGTGCTTTTGAAAGCACCAAAATTGAGATTATCTCGCTCAATTTTAGGTTTTAGGTTGTCACCAGACGGGGAAGTAAAAGCTGGCTCACTCTGCCAGGTCCTGGAATGTCTGGGCAGTATCCTCAAAAGTCCTTTTGACTTGCAGTGAGAGGAATGTTCATTTACTTTTGCCTCCTTTCTCTGTTGCTCCTTTTCATCCCTGTGCTGGTCTCCATTGACTTGATGCTAAATTATTTTCATCATAAAATGGCCAGTTTGGAGCCTGAATGAAATCATTAATCACTGCTGGGCTACAGAGCAGTGTGAGAGAGGCGATAACTCCGTCTGCAGGGAGAGGAGTTTGAAGCACATGCTTAAAGCAGAGCAAGTGGCTGTGGATGCTGGGTGTTCCTAAGAGGGCTTGGCCAAGAGAATTGGTGTGGTTTGAGTGGCTGCACTCGTTTGTTTTGCTCAAAGGCTGCTAACAAATTCAGCTCAAGGCTCTGCCTCTGTGGTGAACTCCAAAGGATGAGCTGGGATTTGGGAAACATCTCCGAAATTCTGACTTGGGTCGAGTTTGGAAAGAATCTGGGAGTGAACCAAGCCTTTGCCCATGTCACTTGGTGAGATTGGAGCTGAAAGGAGATGAATTGGCATGAGAAAGGCGAATTCTAACAACCAAATTTATCCAAGCCCCAGCTCTACGGAACCCAGTTTGCATTGGGTGGGCACTGATGGGTTTCTTGGGTGGGCCCTGGGTTCCAGATTGCCATAGTTGGTTGTTTTCTACCCAGCTTGCAGATGGAAACTTCAGATGTGCTGGTGTCCATCCAGGGAGAATCTGCCTGTTCATCCTGAGAGGCAGCGAAGGCAGAACTGGGCAGGGTTCCACCCTAAACCTCTGGATGACACCCATGCCAACTGCTTCTTGTGTGTTTGTAAGGGAGGGGTTTTTATTTTGTGTTCCTTTTATGTGTTTTGGGTTTGTTTCTTTGGTTTTTTTCCTTTGAAACAGCAGGGTAAAACTAACTTGCTGCTTAGCAGTTTTGCTTCCGCCCCCAGGGCTCTGAATGTCACGAGGAAACTGGTTAGAAATGTTCCTTGCCCGCTGATGCTGTTTACCCAGTGTGTGAGGAGCATTAGGTAGGTCTGAGCTTTCTGGAGATGTAAAGGTTTCTTCTGGGGGAAAGAACAAAGCAGTTTTTGCGGTGATGTGGCTGAAAAGCCCATTACAGTCCTCTTCCAGAGAGCAAGGCAGCAGGACTGGGGCTTCCCAAATCAGTGCCTCAAAAGACCTCCAGAGGCAGCTTTGCCATTCGTAGAACCACTCGGTTGGGAAAGACCTTTGAGATCATTGAGTCCAATCATCCCTTTCCACTATTAGATCCCTGAACACATCGTCTTCATTCGAGCTGGAGCCTGACCAATCTAGTAATTCAATATGAAAACAATATTTTCTAGCACTCTCCCAATCCAAAACCCTTCAAGATCCATCAAATCTGGGACATGTGACCTTTCAAAAGCAGAGTGGTAGCAGGATTAAAACCATGTTGAAGGATGCACATAAAAGGAATTTTCCCCCGGATAGGCATGTGTTGCTCTGGATTAGGGGGAAATGTGGACAGAAATCGTAGGCCTATATGGCTCTGCCCCTCTGCAAAATGTGAGGCACTAGCTCGGTGTGGAATGCTGGAAGGATGACCACAAGCAGAGCAGGTTTTTGCATCTGCCTTTGGCCTGTTTGTAAAGGCTTGTCAGGCAGAGCCATCCTAGCACTGTTTCTTGCTTAATGCATGATGTTGAAGTCCGGAACCTGGGAGCATTATTGATTTGACCTCTTTTAAATTTCAGCAGCTTCACAAGAGACAGAGTTAGTCAGGAATGCAAAATATGTAAGTAATATACATTTTCCTAGCTGAATAGCTTAGGCAAATCCATTTTGTACCTTGTGTCTTCTTACCGGAGTAAGGAAGATCGGACCATCTTTGCTTTGGGGGACTCTTCTTTCTCTTTTCCTTTCTTTCTCCTCCCGCTTCACTTTCTCCAAGCTGTGGGCACAACACCAGCTCTGCTCTCTCCTCCTCATAGTAGGTGTGCGTTTCCTTGCCTGGTTGGTGTCTCTGACTGGGGCTATCTTGATATTTTTATTTTCCTGATGTCACAGAGCAGATCTGGGGATGGTTTTGAAGTGGGGAAGGGAATAAATCTCCCCAGTTAAATCTGACAACCCCGTAGCTGCTATGCAACTTCGTCCTGTGTTGTAGATGTAAAAGCTAAATCGCTACAGTGGGAATGTTAGATCCTGCTTCCTGGTGGGCATAGATTAATTCAGGAGCATTGTATCCTATGAGCGTGGGGCAAATCCTGATCAGCAGAAGTTAAAAAAAAAAAACCCCAAGCCTCCTAAACCCTGCCTAGCAGCTGTGTAACTGTCTGCCAGTGACCGTCTGCTCTGCCAGCCCCTCACCACCAGCTTAACATGCCATGTTCTGTCTCAGACCCTTCGCAGGTGCTACAGCCGCGTGAAGGAGCACGGTGTTGGGAAGAGGAAAAGCAGCTACACGTTCGAGCAGCTCGAGCAGGTGTTTGGGCAGGGAGGCTGGGACTCCCAGCCCTGCCAGCCCGTCCTCATCAACAGCAGCGGCTTGTACCAAGAGCTGGAGTCAGATGGCAGCACGATGGAAGAGTACTCGCAGGAGGACTGGGGAAACCACAGTCAGGAGCTTCATTGCTACCAAACTGGCGAGCAGGAATTGGGTAAGACATCCCACCTTGGTACGTCTGCATCCTCTGTTTTCCCCTGTGCTCTGTGCTCACACCTGTCTCACACAGACCATAAGATGTCCAGAGTTGGAAAGGACCCACAAGAGCCATCGACTCCGACTCCTGTCCCTGCACAGGACACCCACAACATTCACACCATGTGTCTGAGAGCACTGGCCAAATGCTTCTGGAATACTATCAGGCTTGGTGCGTGACTGCTGCCCTGGGAGCTGTTCCTGTGCTCCACCACCCTCCAGGGGAAGAACCTTTTCCCAGTGTCCAACCTAACTCTGCCCTGGCATCTTCCTACCATTCCCTCGGGTTCAGTGAGAAGAGCTCAGTGCCTACTCCTCCTCCGCATGTGAGGAAGGGACAGGGCACGATGAGGTCTCCCCTCAGTTTCCTCTTCTCCAGGCTGAACAGACCAAGGAACTTCAGCCTCTCCTCTCAACCCATACCCCTCGCCAACTCTGTGCCCTCTTCTGAGCAGTGCAGGGATAGGGCAAGGGGGCATGGTTTGAATCTGAAAGAGGGGAGATTGAGATGGGATCTCAGGAAGAAATGTTTTGCTGTGAGGGTGGGGAGGCCCTGGCCCTGGTTGCCCAGAGCAGGGGTGGCTACCCCGCCTCTGGAGGGGTTCAAGACCAGGCTGGATGGGGCTTGGAGCCCCTGATCCAGTGGGAGGTGTCCCTGCCCATGTCAGGGGTTGGACTGGTTGGGCTTTGAGGTCTATTCTGACCCAAACCATTCCACAATTCTGTGATCTCAAGGGAAATTTTGTTCCTCCCTTGCCTGAGCACACAGCTTATTTTTGTGGCAGGACCTGTAAGTCCGTCAGATTCAACAGAGACCCAAGCAAAGTGGTGATTCGCAGGTGAATTGGATAAAGGCTCTTGTTGCAATGACTTTTCTTCCCTCATGATTTGTAGACTGAAACAGGGAGAGGAGAATTGGTCACATGTCTGGGTTCAGGGGATTGAGGTGAATTGGGATGCTTTGAAAGAGGCTTAAATCACAGTTTAATCTTGAAGTTTGCAAGCTGCCTGGTAGCTGCATTCAGGTTCTCTCAGACTTGATCCCCACTATGGGAGAGGAACAGTGGGGAGAAGGTGAGCTTACAAATATATGTGAACAACAGCTGATGCTGTCTAATTTGACTGGTTCTGGTGGCTAAAATGCAGTCTCCTGGTTTGACAGTGGTTCCGTCAGCCAGATCAGACACATTTGTGTGCCCTTGGCTGGTGATATTCTTCAACTTCAGAGAAGTTAGGAGAACAGTGCTGAGCAAACAGCCCCTACATGGAACACAGGTACATTGGTTGTGGTACTTGCTTTTCAAATGTGCCATCAACAATCTGGATGAGAGAGTCGAGTGCTCCCTCAGTCATTATGAAGATGGCACCAAGCTGGGTGTGAGTGTTGATTGACTCAAGGGTATAGAAGCTCTACAGAGGGATCGGGACAGGCTGAGACCAATGAGATGACGTTCGACATAGCAAAGTACTGGGTCCTGTAGCTGGGACACAGCAACCCCAGGCAACTCCAAGCTTGGAGACGAGTGGCTGGAAAGCTGCCCCATGGAAAAGGACCTGGGGGTGTTGTTCAACAGAGGCTGAACGTGAGCCAGCAGTGGCCCAGGTGGGCAAGAAGGGCAACAGCATCCTGGCTTGGATCAGCCGTGGGATGGGCAGCAGGAGCAGGGCAGGGATCGTCCCCCTGGACTTGGCACTGGTGGGGCCACATCTTGAATCCTGGGTTCAGTTTTGGGTCCCTCACTCCAGGAAGGACATTGAGAGGCTGGAACACATCTGGAGAAGGGAACGTAGCTGAGGAATGGTCTGGAGCACAGAGGTTCTGGGAGCAGCAGAGGGACCTGGGGCAGTTGAGTCTGGGGAAGAGGAGGCTGAGGAGAGACCTCATCACTCTTCGTAGCTGCCGGAGTGGCGGTTGTGGTGAGGAGGGTGCTGGGCTCTTCTCCCAGGTAACAAGGAATAGAACAAGAGGAAATGACCTCAAGTTGTGCCAGGGGAGACTTAGGCTGGATATTGGGAAAAACGTCTTCACAGAAGGAATGGTGAAGTGCTGGCAAAGGCTACCCAGGCCAGTGGTGGAGTCTCGTTCCTGGAGGGATTAAAAAGCCCTGTGGCTGTGGGACTTAGGCATGTTGTTTGGTCGGTGTGGAGGGGTTGGTCTGATGGTTGGGCTGGTTTTGCTTGGAGGCCTTTACAACCTCAGTGATTCCATGATTCTGTGACCAAAAGCCAAACAGTCTTGCTTCATTGTTTTTCCTTTTTCTTTTTTCACCACTGCAGTTTGCCTTAAATTGTGAATCAGTCATGAGAATTGTAGCCTTGTCCTCGAAAGGTTTTGATCTTGCAGAGAGAGATTTCAATCTTAATTGGCCACAGTGCTTCCAAGAAAAACATAAAACTAATCTGTTGGGGAGGGTTTGGAGCTGGAGTTGGTAAGGGCTGGAACGCCTGCTCTCAGAGGCAACTTTGAGTTTTATTTATTTATTTATTAAAAATAGGCTTGAAAAAAATCTAGATGCCAGGGAACATTATTGAAAATCACAGAATCGTGGAATGTTTTGGGTTGGAAGGTAAATCAAAGCCCATCCAGTCCCACCCCTGTCATGGGCAGGGACACCTCCCACTGGATGAAGGGCTCCAAGCCCCATCCAACCTGCCCTTGAAGCCCTCCGGGGATGGGGCAGCCACCACTGCTCTGGGCTGCCTGGGCCAGGGCCTCCCCACCCTCAGTGTGAAGAATTTCTTTCTAATGCCCCATGTAAATCTTTCTCCTTCCAATTTAAAGCTTCATCCTGTAACTACAGGCACTTGTAAATGTTTGTTCCCCGTCTTTCCTGTAGCCCCTTTTACTGGAAGCTGCTCTAAGGTCTAGAAATGTAATTCTGTGTTGAAATTTTACCTTTCAGATGAAATGCCAACCACCCGAAGAACATTAAAGATAAAACAGGAATCTTCAGAAGATGCGCAGTAAGTAATTTATGAGTTTTACCCTGGAATGCATTTCCCTGGGGATGTTGTGCAGGAGTGGGGGATGTTTAAAACTTCTGATTATAATTATAAACGCATTGTGTGAGGCTGCTCCTGCAGGTGAATCCGCTTTGTGCTTTATTCCAGTTACCTTCAAACATCTAAAAGGCTTTGCAAACTCTTTCTCTTCTTAGCTATGTCCTTTAGCAAACAAACCCAACCTTGTTGCACAAATGCCAGAGCTTAGAACATGGATAAAATCCACTCTGGGTTCACTGGGATGTGTGGGTATCGTGACACAAGGCTGAGCGCTTGAGTCTATTTGTAGTCTTGGGGTTTTTTCCATTTGCCTGATGTTTGCCCCTGTGGGTGTAAGGAAAAAAGGGACCACAGGGGTGGAGGAAAGAAAGAGGGAGAGGAGAGAGGCAGTGCTTGGAGCAGCGTGTGCTTGGGGCAGGCCTGTTGGGAGGCATACCTGAGCCTAGGGGGGAGCTTTTATTACTTTCAGAGCTGATTTGAAACTCGTGAGGTTCCAGCAAGGCCAAAGGCATAGTTCTCCACCTGGATAGGGGCAGTTCACGGTTTCAGTACAGTCCGGGGTGCGACATGATTGGGAGAAGCCCTGAGGAGAAAGACTTGAGGTGCTGGGGGAGGAGAAGCTCCACATTAGCTGGCAACGTGTACTCCCAGCCCAGAAAGCCAGAGTGTGTCCTGGGCTGCATCCAAAGTCGTGGGACTAGCAGGGAGGGAGGGAGGGGATTGTGCCCCTCTGCTCTGCTCTTGTGAGACCTCACCTGAAACCCAGTGTCCAGTTCTGGAATCCCCAACATAAGAAGGAGATGGAACTGTTGGAACGAGTCCAGAGAAGACTGTGGAGGTGATCCAAGGGCGGGAGCACCTCTGCTGTAAGGACAGACTGGGAGAGTTGGGGTTGTTCAGCCTGGAGAAAGCTCCAGGGAAAAGCACCTTCCAGGCCTGAAAGGGAGTCAAGGAGGGATGGGGAGGGACTTTTACAAGGGCCTGCAGTGACAGGACAAAGGGGAATGGCTTTAAATTGGAAGGGGGAAGGTTTAGATCAGACGTTAGGAAGAAATTCTTCATGCTGAATGTGGAGAGGCCCTGGCCCAGGTTGCCCAGAGCAGTGGTGGCTGCCCCATCCCTGGAGGGGTTCCAGGGCAGGTGGGATGGGGCTTGGAGCCCCTGATCCAGTGGGAGGTGTCTCTGCCCATGGCAGGTGTGGGACTGAATGGGCTTTGGGGTCTATTCCAACCCAAACCATTCCATGATTCTGTGATTCTATGATCTTGCAACACAGATTTGCTGAAAATTACTTTTTCTCCTCACTGTGAGAGCAAGGAACTTCCAGACTCTGACTTGGTAGATGAAAAGCAGTTGGGAGAAGCACAGGTGATGGGAAGATAAGTTGAATGTTTATTATCTTCCGTAAGTAGAGTTATGTCTGTTCTTAAGCCACAGATAATAAATGGATGCCAAACTTTTTTCACTTTGTCCAGCATTTTCAAATATATCTAACCTATTTCCAGGATTGCTAGGCTCTGTTTCCTCTGCATTTCTGGGAATGTGTGGTTTTTCTGTAGGAATGTCCTCACTAAAACCCACAGGGGTGGTGGTGCCAGCAAATGCTGTGCTGAACCTCACCCTGCAAGTTTTTGATGGGGAGAACTTTTGTTGTGGCAGTGCTGGACTGTAAGCATGTGTATGGCTGAAAACCTTGTCTTTACTTATCCCTTCACGCTCCGAGGACTTGGGAAGGGTTTTCTGGAGCTAAACAGCTTGAGGAAATCACAGGAGCAGACGCATGCCCTGCCATTGTTTTCCTCGCAGAGGATGGGAGAGTGTTGCCAAGATCCCCGCGAGAGGAAGCCTCTCACTGAGCTGTCTGGGCACTGGAATTTGTCCTGACTCTTCTTTTCCTGATAAAGTCAAACAGGCAAGGCTGCTGTTGCTATAAACTGGCCACAAACTTGTATCAGAAACAGTGTGACCAGCAGGTCAGGGAGGTTCTTCTCCCTCTGGACTCAGCACTGGTGAGAACGCTCCTCGAATCCTGTGTTGTGGGACCCTCAGCACAAGAAGGATGTTGAGGCTCTGGAGTGAGTCCAGAGAAGAGCAACGAAGCTGGTGAAGGGGCTGGAGAACAGGCCTTATGAGGAGCAGATGAGAGAGCTGGGAGTGTTTATCGTGGAGAAGAGGAGGCTGAGGGGAGACCTCATTGCTCTCTCCAACTCCCTGAGAGGAGGTTGTGAAGAGGAGAGAGCTGGGCTCTTCTCCCAAGGGACAGGGGACAGGACGAGAGGGAATGGCCTCAAGCTCCCCCAGGGGAGGTTCAGGCTGGACATAAGGAAAAAAAAATTCTCAGAAAGAGTGATTGGGCACTGTCAGAGGCTGCCCAGGGAGGTGGTTGATTCACCTTCCCTGGAGGGATTTAAGGGACAGGTGGATGAGGTGTTGAGGGACGTGTTTTAGTGTTTGATAGGAATGGCTGGACTCGATGATCCAGTGGGTCTCTTCCAACCTGGTTGTTCTGATTCTATGATTCTATGAAACATGCAGAAACAGAGGGAGCTTGCTTCCCTCCTGCCGCCAGCAGCAGCAGCAGCTCTGGCTGGTGACAGGACCTGATGGTGCTTCAGCAAACCCACTGTGTGTGTCATAGCAGGGACAGCACTGCCCCTCTTCACTTCAGGCACTAAATAACTGCCCTCCAAAGACTTCTAAGGACTTCCTATAATTGCTGGGTTGCCTTGGTTTTGGCCGTGTAGGAAGCAAAGAACACTAGGTACGCAGTGTCCGGGTCCTGTGCTCCATCAGCTGGACAGTCCTTCTCTCCTTTGACTCTTGCTGCCACATCCCGCTGCTGCTTCCAAATACCCTGTTTGGAAAAATTAATCACTATTAAAGCTCCATTACACTATTCTAAATTAATTTGAGAAGTGGTTTGTTCGCTGCAGACTCTGAATATGAACTGGAAGAAGCATGTGGAGCTGAACCCTTCACCAAAACCAGCTGTATCAGCCTCTTTGAAGTCTTAGAACAAATTTGTACCAATTCTTGTCTCTCTTGGCTTCCCTCCTCTGAATTCTCCTCTCAGAGGAGAGTGGTGGTTTGACATAGGGAGAAATCCAGCTCTAGGGCACCTTCTGCAGATGAAAAATGAGATTGCACTGTGACACAGCATTGGTGGAGGGTAAACGCTCTGCAAACTGGGATTGTTCTACTGAAAATAGGTCAATGGAGGGGGTTCTCCCCCTCTGCTCAGCTCTAGTGAGAACCCACCAGGAGTCCTGTGTCCAGTTCTGGAATCTCCAATGTAAGAAGGAGGTGGAAATCTTGGAATGTGTCCTGAGGAGGGAACAAAGGTGATCCAAGGGCTGGAGCACCTTTGCTATTAGGACAGGCCAAGAGTTGGGATTGTTCAGCCCTGAGAAGAGAGAGCCCTGGGGAGACCTTAGAGTAGCTTCTCATACTGAAAGGGGCTCCAGGAAAGCTGGGGAGGGTCTTTTCATAAAGGCATGGAGTGACAGGACGAGGGGGAATGGTGTTGAATTGGAAGGGGGAAGATTTAGATTAGACATGAGGAAGGAATCTTCATGCTAAGGGTAGGGAGGTGGCTGCCCCATCCCTGGAGGGGTTCCAGGGCAGGTTGGATGGGGCTTGGAGACCCTGATCCAGTGGGAGGTGTCCCTGCCCGTGGCAGGGGTGGCACTGGATGGGCTTTGAGGTCCCTTCCAACCCAAATCATTCCATGATTCTGTGAATTTGGCTCTTGGTGCTTATACCTCTGCTTGGCAAATCATGAATGTGCTGAATGGAGCCTGAGAGAGTGAAGCTCAGTGTGTCGGCTGCCGAGCCCTCAAGTCCCACCAAAAGTGAGAAGAGGAGATGCTATAATGAAAAGGCAGGGCTCTTCGTTCCCTATTGATTCCTCTGCTCAAAGCATGGGATTCCCCCATGGAAAGCCCTTCTCTCCTGTATGCGAGGTGCTGCCAGAGATCATTTCTGCTGAGATCATTCCTCTTTCCAGCAGGAACAGTTTGAGTGACTAATTTTTTTTTCTTTTTTTAGTTCTATTTTGTGCTGAACTAAACTTACCAAGTGTATTTATAGTAGAATTAATAAAAGTGGGGGCTTTTTTTTTGGTTCCTAGTTCTGTTCCTCTATTGTTGAATGAAAACCTACCCACGCTGCTTTCTCCTGTCACTGGGATGGGATGGGAGTGCTTTCTCTAAACAGAGTTCAGCTGTCTGTCTTGAGGCAAATCACAGAATCAGAGAATCATTTGGTTGGAAAAGACCTTTGAGATCATAGAGTCCAGCTGTCCCTGTCCACCACAGAACCATCTCTGTGCACCTCATCTCCCTGGCTTTTAAACACCTGCAGAGATGGTGACTCCACTACCTTCCTGGGCAGCCTCTGTAGTGCCCAAGAGCAATTCCCGTGAAGACATTTCTCCTGATGTCCAACCTAAATCTGCCCTGCTGCAATCTGAGGCTGTTCCCTCTCAACCTATCACCTGTCACTTGGAAAAAGAGACCACCACCCACCTCACCACAACCTCTTTCCTTGAGCTGCAGAGAGTGATGAGGTTTCCCCTCCTCCAGATACAACAACCCAAAGTCTCTTGGTTGCTCCCCAGAGTCCCTGTGCTCCAGCCCCTTCCCCAGCTCCATTCCCTTCTCCAGACGTTACTCCAGCCCCTCAGCATCCTTGTTCTAGCAAGAGGCCCAAAACCGAACCCAGGATTCAAGGTGCAGCCTCACCAGCGACAAGTGCAGGGGATGATCCCTGCCCTGCTCTGGCTGGGCACCCCATGGCTTATCCAAGCCTTGGTCTTGTTGAACCTCATCCCACTGGTCTCAGCCCATGGATCCAGTCTGGCCAGTTCCCTCTGCAAAGCCTCCCTGCCCTCCACTCAATCAACTCTCCCACCCAGCTTGGTGTCATCTGCAAACTGACTGAGGAAACAATTGTCTCATGCAGACCACAAATAAAGATGTTGAGCAGAACTGACCCCAGCACTGAGTCCTGTTTGCAGCAGTGAAACCCCCAGCCATGTGCCGAGCCAGGGCTCATGCTGTCCCCTTTACCTGCTGTGTCCCCAGGAGGTGAATTTCTGTTTCCAAAGGTCTAAAAAAAGACATTTTCCAAGCACAGCACTGCTCAGGATCTGGAGAACCGTCGGGGAATCACAGAATCACAGAACAACCAGGTTGGAAGGGACCCATCGGATCTTCTAGTCCAACCATTCCTATCAAACACTAAACCAAGTCCCTCAAGACCTCATCCACCCGTCCCTTAAACACCTCCAGGGAAGGTGACTCAACCCCCTCCCTGGGCAGCCTATTCCAATGCCCAATGACCCTCTGCGTGAAAAACCTCCTCCTAATCTCCAGCCTAAATCTCCCCTGGCGGAGCTTGAGGCCATTCCCTCTTGTCCTGTCCCCTGTCACTTGGGAGAAGAGCCCAGCTCCCTCCTCTCTACAACCTCCTTTCAGGTACTTGTAGAGAGTAATGAGGTCTCCTCTCAGCCTCCTCTTCTCCAGGCTAAACAACCCCAGCTCTCTCAGCCGCTCCTCATAGAGTCTGTTCTCCAGCCCCTTCACCAACCCCGTTGCTCTTCTCTGGACTTGCTCCAGAGCCTCAACATCCTTCTTGTGCTGAGGGGCCCACAACTGGACACAATATTCAAGGAGCGGCCTCACCAGTGCTGAATACAGAGGGAGAATCACCTCCCTGGCCCTGCTGGTCACACCATTTCTGATCCAAGCCAAGATGCCATTGGCCTTCTTGGCCACCTGGGCACACTGCTGGCTCATGGTCAGTCGCTGTCGACCAACCCCCCCAGGTCCCTCTCCTCCTGGCAGTTTTCCAGCCAGGCTTCTCCCAGTCTGTAGCTCTGCATAGGGTTGTTGTACCCCAAGTGCAGGACCCGGCATTTGGCCCTGTTAAACCTCATCCCATTGGACTCTGCCCTGCGGTCCAGCCTGTCCAGGTCCCTTTGCAAAGCCTCCCTACAAAAGGGAAGCTCTGCAGAAGCTTTGAAACCATTCAGGATTGTCACAGTGTTTGACTGTGAATATAAATGGGTTTGGGGTAAACGGGCATTTTTCTTATATGACGTTCCTCTCCTTGCCTTCTCCTCTGCTGCTGGACAGAGGGTGGTGGGAATGACCTCTCAGAAGTAGCTTAAAGTAAGAGACAGGAGTTTGTTGACAATGCAACAGGTGTTTTTAACCTCCCCTGGATCCACTTCTTCATGCTGATGCTTTAGAAACTCGGTTATGCTCTGGTCCTGGTGGAGATGCACTTGCTGAAATGCCTTCTAAGGTCTCCCAGAATCACAGAGTCATGGAATGGTTTGGGTTGGAAGGGACCTCAAAGCCCATCCAGTTCCACCTTTGCCATGGGCAGGGACACCTCCCACTGGATCAGGGGCTCCAAACCCCATCCCACCTGCCCTTGAACCCCTCCAGGGATGGGGCAGCCACCCCTGCTCTGGGCAACCTGGGCCAGGGCCTCCCCACCCTCACAGGAAAATATTTCTTCCCAAGATCCCATCTCTTTCAGCTCCAAATCATTCCCTATTGTCCTATCCCTGCCCTCCCTGATCCAGAGCCCCTCCCCAGCTTTCCTGGAGCCCCTTTCAGTACTGGAAACCACTTTAAGTTCCCCCTGGAGTCTTGTCTTTTCCAGGCTGAACTACCCCGGTTCTCTCAACCTGCTCAGTCTTCCGGCATGGTGGCTGCTGCTGGATATTTCGATGGATACAGCCTTCTATAGCCTTGAGGAGTAAGGGATCTCAGCCTGGTCTGTGGGTCTGGACACCCCACCAGCCATTGTACATTAACTTTTCTACACAGCTCAGTGCCCAGGAGGCACCGGCACTTTTAGAACCTTCCCAAAACCATGTGTGTTATATTTCCTCCTAGAAAAGCATTTTTTTTGAGATGAAAGGTGATGAGGTTGGACCTCTCCAGCACTGTGGAAAGGGTCTTCGGCTCCCAAACCCTTTTTGTCTTTAACCTTTATATCAATTTGATGGAAAATGTGACCTTCTGATCCACTGGGGGATTTACTGGGCAGAAATGCAACTATTGGAGTCTCAACCCTAAAGAGAGCCTTGTGCCATTCATGGGGTGTTGCATCTTCTCCTGCTTAAAGGACATCATGTCCCTCACCTGTCTCATTCTTAACGTCATTGGGGAGCTCTTGGGAAAGGCAGATTTTAGGGAGTTTAAATGATCTTCATGAATACAGCAAAGGAACTCAAAAGAGGAGGGAAGTTCGTGCACGCCCTAGAGAAGAAAACCGGTGTCCTTTGGTGCAGGGACTGCAGATGTTCTGTGCTGTCCTGTTGGGGTGTGGGAGGAGAAAAGGTCCTCCTGGGGCTGCGTTGGCCCTGGGGGGAGAAGAGGTTCTCCTCGGGGTGTGGGGATGCCCGTGTGATTCCAGGTCAGCTGTACAGAAGCAGAGCAGCAGACGAGGGTGGAAAGCTTTCGAATCCAGTTTGTTGGGCCAAGAGAGTTTTCTCTGTTACCAAATGAGTCTCATTATCTTCCTACAGCTTTGATTATAGGACAATTCCTGAAATGAGTCGTTCTCCCCAGTCGCTAATTACGCCCTAAGTGTCTCATTCATCCTGGAGGAAGCTGTTCCCACCTGCTCCAGGCATGCACGGAGTGCTCTCTCCTGATTACCTAGCAAAGCGTAACCCCCTCCGTGGGAACTTGCTTTGATCATTCCCAGGAGCAAAATGAAACCTTTGGAACCACTTGAGTTCTTTCTTGGATATATCAAGAGGGATTTCTGCTGCTGCTGCTGTGTCAGTTCCATCCAAGCACAGCTTCCCTTCCCTTCTGCTCTGCAGGATTGGTCCCTTTAGCCCTATTTTTGCTCCAGCACTGGGACCAAGACTTTCAGAGCCGCTTGGCTCAGTGTGTTTTGCAGTTCCAGCCCTGCTTGCTCGCAGGAATTCCAGGGTGGTGCTGAGGAGGAAGCATTTTGAGTGGTGGTTGGAAATCAGGGGTGCAGCTCTGGTCCTCTGTGACGGATCACATACCGATGGGATCACATGGCTGTAAGGAACAGGCTGGAATAGGCTGCCCAGGGAGGTGGTTGATTCCCCTTCCCTGGAGGTGTTTAAGGCACGGGTGGAAGAGGTCTTGAGGGACTTGGTTTAGTGTTTGATAGGAATGGTTGGACTAGAAGATCCGATGGGTCCCTTGCAACCTGGTTGTTCTGTGATTCTGTGAACATCCCGGTCACTGCACATATTTAGCAGCACCAGGGACGGGTTTGGTTGCAAATGGGTTTGAAGCAGGTCAGGTAGGAGCAGGATGTGGCTGTCGTGTGGGATTTGGGAGTTGTTGAGAGCAGGAATCATTCAGAGCAGGAATCGTTCTCTGAAGCTGAAGGAGACCTTAAAGTTCATCTCATTCCACCCCCTGCCACGCGTGAGGACACCTCCCACTGGATCAGGGGCTCCAAGATCCATCCAACCAGGCTTTGAACACCCCCAGGGATGGGGCAGCCGCAGCTTTTCTGAGCTACTCAGGCCAGGGTCTCCTAAATCTCCCGTCTTTCTGCTCAAAACCATTCCCCTTTGTCCTCTCCCTGATCCAGCGCCCCTCCCCAGCTTTCCTGGAGTCCCTTTCATTTCTGGAAGCTACTCGAAGTTCTCCCCAGAGCCTTCTCTTCTCCAGGCTGAACAACCCTGACTCTCTCAGCCTGTTCTCACAGCAGAGGTGCTTCAGCCCTTGCATCACCTCTGGCCTCCTCTGGACCCATTGCAACAGTTCCGTCTTCTTATGTTGGGGATTCCAGAACTGGACACAGGACTCCAGGTGATGTCTTGCAGGTATTAATTAAAACCCATCAGTGTGGGGTTAATGACTCATGCTCTCACCTTCCGCTGTAAAGAGATAACATACCCACTGCTGAGGAAGCAGCCAGGAGAGCTGGAGGGCAGGAGTGTTTTCCGAAGGTCAGTGCGTTTGCTGGGGTGATTTTGCGCTCCTGTTTACTGACGCCTTTATCCTTCTCTGCATTTTTTAATTCCAGGAAGCGCGACGTCATGCAGAACATTATGCAAATCTTGGAGTCGGTCCAGTTGAAGTGGGAGCTGTTCCAGAGCTGGACGGACTTCTCCAGGCTACATCTTTCTAACAAACTGGCCATTTTCGGCATCGGTTACAACACCCGCTGGAAGGAGGACATTCGCTACCACTACGCGGAGATCAGCTCGCAGGTACCGCTCGGCAAGCGGCTCCGGGAATACTTCAACTCAGAAAAGCCGGAGGGCCGGGTGATCATGACCAGAGTGCAGAAAATGAACTGGAAAAACGTTTATTACAAATTCCTGGAGATCACCATCAGCGAAGCCCGATGCCTGGAGCTTCACATGGAGATCGACTGGATACCCATCGCTCACTCCAAGCCCACCGGAGGAAATGTCGTTCAGTATTTATTACCGGGAGGGATCCCCAAAAGCCCAGGCCTCTACGCCATCGGCTATGAAGAGTGTCACGACAAACCGCCCTCCCCTCTCGCCGAGCACCGGGGCCCTGATCCCGCCAATGAGACTCAAGGGGAGCTGGAGGTCCCTTCGGCACAGGCCTCCCTCCGAGTGGAGATGGAATCCGCCCGGATTATCTACTGTTACCTCGGCATCGCTGAGGTCCGGACTCTCCAGCAGTGCCTGTTTTTACACTTTCAGGCAAACACCAAAACCTTCAGCAAAGATTGGGTCGGGATCAACGCTTTTTTATCTCAGAACTGCATCGTAGAGCCCGGCGTGTCGCCCAAATCCATCTACATCAAATTTGTGGAAGTGGAGAGGGATTTTCTTTCCGCCGGCTCTTTGGTAGAGTGCCTGGAAAAAGCCATTGGATACCCTTTGAAATTCAACAACTGAGTCTCGTCCTTCATAAGGATTAGGGCTTCCCGCCCCGTTTTTCCATCTCGCTACCAGATGCTTTCGGATCCTGTCCGTTCACAGCTGGGCAAGTCAGACTTTCCCCACCTGGAACTGAGTTTCAGGGTGATGAGAGGCTCGCGAGGTGCTTTCCATGAGTTCATCCTCAGCAAGCCAACCTGTCCTGGCTCTCTTGCCGGCCGGACCGGCTGCTTTTCCTGCTGGAACAGCACGGCGAGGAGAAACCGCCGGCCTGTGCAACGACTGTAGGTACATTCCACATTGGACAAGCGCGTACACGTGGTGTTTTCATATGAAAAGCTGTTTTTGGGGGGTTTTCTTTATTCCACAGCGTCTCATTTTTACACATCCGTCTCTTAAGTGTTATTACGGATCTGAATAAATAAGCAATAGATAACAGCAAGTAAAACCTTGAATCACATTAAAGGAGACTGTTTTTTCCGAACCACCCTTAGATGCTATTGTATATAATTTAGAACTTCACTTTTTTCACTCGTCAAGTGTTCTCCTCTCTCTGAACAGTGTTGCCTGCAAACAAGACTTTGGTTTCGGTGATGAATTCCACTTCACGAGTAGTGTTGCCATATCTTCTTTTATTTTATTTTAATTTTTTAACATTAAAGTAATTCCTGGCCTTTGTATTATTTTTTCTTTTTACCTTGTTGGGTTTGGGGTTTTTTTTTTGTCATTGGGTTTTGTTTGGGGTTTTTATCTTCGTCTCTTCACAAGGAGAACCTGGCAGCTGGGAACCATTTGTGTGTGGAACCATGCTTATGGGTACAATCAAAGCTGTGAGAGCGGGGAAGGGGTGGGGGGGGCACGGGGACAGGGGGGGACACGGGGGCGGGGAGGACGCGTTCAATGCCTTTTCCAGACATGTTATGGTATCAGCCCCATGTTCTCACCGGCTGGCGCTGGCAGTTTGGGTTGTTTTTTATTTCCTGAAGCTCATCGATCAGTGATGTTTGTGGCATACGATGAATGTGTCAGTCCTAATAAAATCAAGCGAACAAGTACAGGCGTCAGCAAATGCCTTTCTCCTCCTTGAGGGGGAAATCCAAAGGGGCATGTGGAGCCTTCTCTCCAGACGTGTCCTGGGCTGCATCATGAGAAGTGTGGCCAGCAGGACCAGAGAGGGGAGTCTGCCCTTCTGCTCTGCTCTGGTGAGACAACCCGGAGCCTACGTCCAGTTCTGGAGTCCCCAATGTAAGAAGGAGATGGAACTGTTGGAACAGGTCCAGAGGAGGCCACGGATGGTGAGAGGGCTGAAGCTTCTCTGCTGTGAGGACGGGCTGAGAGTTGGGGTTGTTCAGCCTGGAGAAGAGAAGGCCACAGGGAGACCTCAGCGCAGCTTCCAGCGCTGAAAGGGACTCCAGGGAAGCTGGAGAAGGGCTTTTTACAGGGGCCTGGACTGACAGGACGAGGGGGAACAACTTTAAATTGGAAGGAGGGAGATTTATATCAGACAGTAGGAAGAAATTATACATGCTGAGGGTGGGGAGGCCCTGGACCAGGTTGCCCAGAGCAGTGGTTGCTGCCCCATTCCTGGATGGGTTCAAGGCCAGGTTGAATGGGGCTTGGAGCCCCTGATCCAGTGGGAGGTGTCCCTGCCCGTGGCAGGAGGTGGAACTGGATGGGTTTTGAGGTCCCTTCCAACCCAAATCATTTCATGATTCTATGATGCTTCTACTGGGTCTTGGTTCCAGGTGAGAGAAGTTTAATTGACTTATTTTATGGGGCTGAGCACTGCTGGAGCTGGTTTCCTTCCCCGTGGTGTCACGTGAAACAGGTGAGATCCTGTGAGGTGGCCAAGGAGGACTTCCCATCGAGCCACGAGATTGAAAATCTCAGAGTTGGTCGGAGGTTTATGGCTAAGGATGATGAGTGTGGGCTCATACATGTTTTTGCCACAAATGAGAATCCATTTACCCATGAGAGTCTCCTTAGAGCCTGGTACTCAGGGTTCGTGCGTGTGGTCCCCAAACAGGGCGGCCGCTTCAGCAGTGCCCAGAGAGACTATCTTGCCCTGCTTGAGGCAGCGAGTGGTTTAATTCACGTGACAGATTAAAATAAATTTGAGTTGCCTTGATAAATTCACTGCTGCACTAGTGCTTGAACACTTATAACTGTTTTGCAATGAGATATAAAGCAAGGAACAGAAGAAATTCGAGTGAGCGTTTATTGTCCCAGGGAACCATCTGACAGAGGCAGAGGTAGGATTCTGACCAGAGCGTTTCTTCTTGACTCACCTTCCCTGGAGTGGTTTAAGGCACATGTGGATAAGGTACCGAGGGACACGGTTTAGAGATTGGTAGGAACGGTTGGACTCATTGATCCAGTGGTCTTTTCCATCCTGGAGATTCTATGATTCTTCATGGAAGAAGAACAGTCCAGGGCTGCTGACCCATCCATCCATCATGTAAGGTGCTCATTTTTATTTTTTTTTCTCCTGAAATAAAAGGGGTTTCAGGTACCAACTTTATACCTTTTGAAAACTTCCAGCACCCCTTGGTGGGGCAGGACTGAGCCCGTCGGTGTTGACCGGCCCTTGGCAAGGCCACTCGTGTCACCCAAGTTGGGGACTCGCTGGCTCCACAGGCTCTGCCTGTGCTTCTGGGCTCTCTGTTTTTATGTGAAGCAACCCCGAGCTGGGAAGGTTCTTTCCCACCTCAGGTGTGAGGCCACCACCCAGTTGATCTGTTTGACCAGATGCAGTGTCCATCTCCAGCTCCTCCCTTTGCCAACGGCTTCCAATGGCCAAAGCCGAGCTTACTTTGCCATTCACAGGGCCCAACAGCCCTACAAGACCCGACATGGAGATGATTAACAGCTTTGAAACCCTGCAGGCTGCTGCCCAGCTGGAGATCAGCAGCACCTTCGGATGCAGTCGAGCCCCTAGACAGCAAAGAGGAAGAGGAGGAGGAGGTGGTCACCCTGCCAGGCACTCAGTGCTTTAAAAATAGGATGAACAGGGCACAGGATGAGAGGGAATGGCCTCAAGCTCCACCAGGGGAGGGTCAGGCTGGACATTGGGAAAAAAGTTTCACCCAGAAAGAGTCATTGGGCAGTGTCAGAGGCTGCCCAGGGAGGGGGTTGAGTCACCTTCCCCGGAAGTGTTTAAGGGACGGGTGGACGAGGTGGTGAGGGACATGGGTTAGTGTTTGATAGGAATGGTTGGACGCAATCCGGTGAGTCTCTTCCAACCTGGTGTATCTATGATTCTATGAAAAAATAGGGACCTGATTCTGTCCCTCTATTCCTCCCTTGTGAGACCTCACCTGGAGTCTTGTGACCACTTCTGGAATCCTCAGTGTAAGAAGGAGATGGAGCTGTTGGAATGGGTCCAGAGGAAGCTGTAAGGATGATCCAAGGGCTGGAGCTTCTCTGCTTTGACAGGCTGAGAGTTGGGGCTGTTCAGCATGAAGAAGAGAAGGCTACAGGGAGACCTTAGAGCAGCTTCCAGTACGGAAAGAAGCTCCAGGGAAGCTGGAGAGGGGCTTTCTACAAGGGCCTGGAGCGACAGAGTGAGGGGGGGTGGCTTTAAATTGGAAGGGGGGAGATTTAGATCAGACATTAGGAAGAAATTATATATGGGGGAGGCTCTGGTCCAGGCTGCCCAGAGCAGTGGTGGCTGCCCCATCCCTGGAGGGGTTCAAGGCCAGGTTGGATGGGGCTTGGAGCCCCTGATCCAGTGGGAGGTGTCCCTGCCCATGGCAGGGGTGGAACTGGATGGGCTTTGTGGTCCCTTCCAACCCAAACCATTCTATAAAAGAGGGTGAGTTGCCTCAAAGAGCCTCTGCTGAGACTGGTGTCAGGTGGAGGTGACGTAGCAGGCAGGGGAAAGGTGAGATCCCAGTGGGATCTGACCAGGTCAATCCTCACCGAGCACCTTCGCTCCCCGTGCCCAGATCCTGCAATCCCGGCAGCCAGGCTGGATTTGTGGGGGGAGATGAGGGCGAGAAGGGATTAATTCCCCCCTCCTCCTCTGCTGGCATCTAATCTCTGCCGGTGCTACAAGATCTCGCCCTGGTTGGATCGAGGACTGAGATAACCTCGGGAAAGATTCACCCTCAGGCTCCCTAAAATCACCCCAGAGAGTCAGGAGGGTCCTTTTCGGGGTTATTTTTTGGTTTTGAAAGATTACTGTGTTTGTCCTGAGGGATGCTCGAGGGATGCTTGAACCCCCAGCGTGGGAGGGAGGGGGCTGGGGTGACATCAGCTCCTGCTTTGATCCCTAACACTGAAAGTAAATAATTACCCCCCTTAATTCATTCCTCTTCACAGCCGGTTGCTGCTTGGTGGGGGTTCCCAGCAGGGGGGACTGGACTGGAGGTTGTAGAGAGGAGGGTGCAGGCCTCTTCTCCCAAGTGACAGGGGACAGGACGAGAGGGAATGGCCTCAAGCTCCACCAGGGGAGATTTAGGCTGGACATTAGGAGGAGGTTTTTCACACAGAGGGTCATTGGGCATTGGAATAGGCTGCCCAGGGAGGGGGTTGATTCCCCTTCCCTGGAGGTGTTTAAGGGACGGGTGGATGAGGTCTTGAGGGACTTGGTTTAGTGTTAGATAGGAATGGTTGGACTAGAAGATCTGATGGGTCCCTTCCAACCTGGTTGTTCTATGATTCTGTGATTCTGTGACTGGATGGGAGCAACTGCATTGGATTGAGGGTAGATTGGAGGGGGGGACTGGATTGGAATGGGGAGCTGGACTGGGTTGGAATGGGGGTGAACTGGGGGAATTGGATTGAATTGAGGGGCTGGATTGGATGGGGGGCGGATCGGAGGCTGGATTGGATTGGGGGCAATTGGGCTGGAGTCGGGGCTGGATTGGGTGAGTTGGAATGGGATGGGGACCGGATTGGAATGAGGGGGTGGGTTAGGGGGACTGGATTGAATTGAGGGGCTGGATTGGGGTATGGATCGAGGGGTGGATCAGATGGGGGGAATTGGATTGAAACGGGGTTGGATTAGGGGGCTGGATTGGATTGGAGATGAGTTGGGGAGACTGGATTAAATTGAGAGGCTAGATTGGATTGGGGGCTGGATTAGGGGCGCTGGGGGTGGATTGGATTGGGAGTTGGATTGGGGGGTAGATTGCGTTGGGGTCTGGATTGGGTTGAGAAATGGATTGGGGGGATTGGATTGGGGGTTGGATTGGAACGTGGAGCTGGATTGCATGGGGGTCGCGGTTGGATTAGGGTGTGGGTTAGATTGGATTTGGGGTTGGCTTGGGGGGGTCGGATTGGAACGTGGGGCTGGATGGGATGGGGGTTAGGGTTGGGTTGGGGGGTGGGTAGGGGGATCGGACTGGGGGGTGGGTTGGATTGGGGGATTAGATTGGATCAGGAGATGAGCTGGGGGGGCTGGGTCGGATGGGGAGCTGGGCTGGGGGTGGGATCGGGGGGCAGGGTCGGGGGGGCCGGGTCGGGGGGCAGGTCGGGGGGCAGTGCCGGGGGCAGTGCCCGGGGCCGGGTCTGGGGGCAGGGTTGGGTGGGGAGTTGGCTTGGGAGTCAGGGTCGGGGGGGCAGGGTCGGGGGGCAGGGTGGGTCGGGGGGGCAGTGCCGGGGGCAGGGTCTGGGGCAGGGTCTGGGGCAGTGCCGGGGGCAGGGTCTGGGGGCAGGGTTGGATGGGGAGTTGGCTTGGGAGTCAGGGTCGGGGGGGCAGGTCGGGGGGCAGGGTGGGTCGAGGGGGCAGGGTCGGGGGGGCAGGTCGGGGGCAGTGCTGGGGGCAGGGTCGGGGGCAGGGTCTGGGGCAGGGTCAGGGGCAGGTCTGGGGCAGTGCCGGGGGCAGGGTGTGGGGCCGGGTGTGTGTCGGTGTCGGGTGGGAGGGTGTCCGGGCGGGGCGGAGGCAGGTCCCTCCTCCGGCACCTGCGGCGGCTCCGGCGATGGTTGCTCTGCTCGAGGCGGCGCTGGCTCTGGCGGCTCTGGGTGAGCTGGGACCGGGGGCTCGGGGGGGGAGGGGGGGGGTCGCATCCCGACCCCTTTCTTCTCTCGGGATTTCACAGAATCCAGAGAACAAGCGGGTTGGAAGAGACCCGTCGAGTCCGACCGTTCCTACCGAACGCTAAACCGCGTCCCTCGAGACGTCGTCCAGCCGCCCCCTTCAAATCTCGCCCCCTCTCCGGTGGCCGAAGTCGTTCCAAAGGGAAAGCTCCTCCGACGTTCCCGGCGGAGAGACCTTTGGGGGAAGGAAACGGCCCCGAAACGATGGGAGCGCCTTTCCTTCCCTGGGGGGGGGGGGACAGGGGGGGGGGGTCCCGGCTCCCGCAGCCGCCGCTTTGTGCTCCTCGAGGGTCCTTTTCCGCCATAAAAACCGGTAAAGGAGCCTTGGGACGGCACACGAGGGCCCCTTCGACCTTTAATCCCGGCCGGGAGGCTCCTTGGCCGCACCCGGACGGGGTCAACCTTCACGGGGTCGTAGCGGATCCCCCCGAAACGGTCGCCCTGAGTCCCGGCATGCGATGCTGTGGGGACCCACAGCACAAAAAACGCAGGAAAAAAAAAAAAAAAAGACCCTTCGGAGCCCCAAACGGCTTTCGGGCATCCTGCCCCACCCCACGGGCTCATATGGAACTGTGATGGGGAGAGCCAAGTGAGGGGTGACGCTCGGCGTCCCTGTCCCCAGCCTCGTCCCATCCCGTCTTCATCCCCAGTCTCATCCCCTAATTCCAACCTCATCCCCATCCCGTCCCCAGCTTCAACCTGTCTCCCATCTCATCCACATCCCATCTTCGTCCCATCTTCGTCCCATCCCCGTCACATCCCCATTCCCATCCTCATCCCCAATCCCATCCCCAGTCCCATCCCCGACCCCATCCCCAGCCTCGTCCCCCAGTCCCGTCGTCATCCCTGTCCCGTCCCATCCCCCATATCCCACCTCCATTCCCATCCTGTTGTGCCTCCCTCTCTTCCCCAGGCCCGGAGCTCGCTTCTATCTCGAGCGATGTGTCACGTACTCTTACTATTATTATTATTTTATTTAATTTTTTTTTCCCAAATTTGGCCTCTCCGGAGCACCCGCCGCTCCCTGCCCCCCCCTGACTCTGGGGTCGTGAGAAAAGCCACTGTGGGTTTTCCCAAGGGCCGCTGCTCCCAGCTCAGCAGCTCCTATCTGCCTGGTTATAAATAGTCAAAAGCAAAGGGAAATAAATAAAAAAAAAAATCTCCATAAAAATGAAAAAATCGAAGTGTCCGTGTGGCTGTGCCGCCGGGACGTGCCCTGACCCCTCCGAGGGGCTCAAGGGTTTGGTTTTCCGCCCAGATTACAGAATCACAGAATCACAGAACAACCAGGTTGGAAGAGACCCATCGGATCTTCTAGTCCAACCATTCCTATCTAACACTAAACCAAGTCCCTCAATACCTCATCCACCCGTCCCTTAAACACCTCCAGGGAAGGGGAATCAACCACCTCCCTGGGCAGCCTATTCCAATGCCCAATGACCCTCTGTGGGAAAAACCTCCTCCTAATCTCCAGCCTAAATCTCCCCTGGCAGAGCTTGAGGCCATTCCCTCTTGTCCTGTCCCCTGTCCCTTGGGAGAAGAGCCCAGCTCCCTCCTCTCCACAACCTCCCTTCAGGTAGTTGGAGAGAGCAATGAGGTCTCCTCTCAGCCTCCTCTTCTCCAGGATAAACACCCCCAGCTCTCTCAGCTGCTCCTCATAGGGTCTCTTCTCCAGCCCCTTCACCAGCCTCTTGGCTCTTCTCTGGACTCGCTCCAGAGCCTCAACATCCTTCTTGTGCTGAGGGGCCCACAACTGGACACAGGATTCAAGGAGCAGCCTCACCAGTGCTGAGTACAGATTCTTGCTGTGGATTTGAAATCCCAAGCTTGGGCTCTTGGGGTTTAACTGGGGTCTGGGTCTCCCATGGCTCCAGCACCGTAAATCCCACGGGATGGGGTCACCTGCCCCTGTTCCCGGGGGGTTCGGGGGGGTTGGAGAGGGACAGGGGGGGCCCAGGCTGCCGCACGAGGTGTCGGAATGATGCAGTTGGAGACCAGGATGGGGCGATGGATACAGGAGGAGCAGCGGATATCGAGGTGCTGGGCAGGTGCTGAGCTTTGGAGGTGTTTGTTCCACAGGTTAAAAAATAGAACCTTAGCTTAAAGGGATTTTTTTAGCATAGGGGGAAAAAAATTACGGCTGTTTTTAAAGGTAATTGTAAAGGATTTTTTTCCCTTGGGAGAAAAAAAATAAAAGGGATTTGTTAAAGGAAATTTAATGGTGTTTTCTTTTCCCATAGGGAATTATTTTTTCGGTAGGAAAAAAGACGCTTTTGAGGCCCAAATGAGTGGTTTTCCTCTGAGTTGGGTTACAAACCCCCTCTCCCCTGGGGGCCGGAGGAACGAGGGGGACGCTCAGCATCCCTGAGATGGAAAACACCGGCAGATGGGCTGGAACACAGGGAAACACCCAGGCAGGTGCTTAGCTCGGGGCAGATGGAGGAAAATCAAGTTTTTTCAGCCCAAAGAGCAGGCAGGAGGTCCCACGGCGGCTCCTGCCCCCCCCCCCCCACCCCCGCCTGCTATGGATCTGAGCACCGGGAGCAGCTTAATTTTTTCGATCTGGTTAAGGCATTAGGGGGATTTGAGCGTCGAGGTGGCGAAAGCCAAAGCTGATGCCAAAGGGTTCGGCCCGGTGGCCGCAGCTGGAGCACCAACTCGCCCAAGCCCCTCTTTAGGGTGAAATTTGGCTGCCGTGAGGAATTTGGGGTGAATTCTGCAAGATGATCCTCCAGATCCGGATCCATCCTCCTGTCCCCGAGGTGCTGGGGGGACGGAGCTGTGTTCTCCCTGTCGCCGTGAGTTAAGGCCGATGGAGCAAAGCTGCAGCCACAGAGCACTATGAAGAGTTGTCATTAGGTTTCAGGGTTAACGTGCCAGGGAGGAGCCGCTCGGGGCTGTTTTCCTGCGATGGGAAATGCTTCCCGGGTCCAGAGCATCTTCTCCCTCCGAATCCCAGATTCCCCAGGGAACCACAGCACCCTCGGGCCTTTCCTTTGCCCCAAAAGTGATGCTAATGGAGGAGCTGGGAGAAAAAAAAAAAAAAAAAAAAGATTTTTTGCTGCTGTTGGGCTTACCTGGAGGTTCAGGAGCCAGGATCTGCACCATTAATGAACTTTATTATTGTTCCGATTATTAGCAGCATAATTGTATCAGAAATAGTGTGACCAGCAGGTCCAGGGAGGTTATTCTCCCTCTGGACTCAGCACTGGTGAGGCCGCTCCTTGAATCCTGTGTTGAGTTCTGGGCCCCTCAGCACAAGAAGGATGTTGAGGCTCTGGAGCGAGTCCAGAGAAGAGCAATGAAGCTGGTGAAGGGGCTGGAGAACAGGTCTTATGAGGAGTGTCTGAGAGAGCTGGGGGTGTTTATCCTGGAGAAGAGGAGGCTGAGAGGAGACCTCATTGCTCTCTGCAACTACCTGAGAGGAGGTTGTGGAGAGGAGGGAGCTGGGCTCTTCTCCCAAGGGACAGGGGACAGGACGAGAGGGAATGGCCTCAAGCTCCACCAGGGGAGATTTAGGCTGGAGATTAGGAGGAGGTTTTTCACGCAGAGGGTGATTGTGCATTGGAATAGGCTGCCCAGGGAGGTGGTTGATTCCCCTTCCCTGGAGGTGTTTAAGGCACAGGTGGATGAGGTCTTGAGGGACTTGGTTTAGTGTTTCGTAGGAATGGTTGGACTAGAAGATCCGATGGGTCTCTTCCAACCTGGTTGTTCTATTATTCTATGATTCTGTGATAATTATTATTGTTATTATCATTGCTCACTATTATGATCACTACTCGCACAGTCAGGGTCTCTCCACTATCGCTGTTCTTATATTTATAATTATTATAGGACATCTACTCTCTATTATCTCTTTTACTCTGGTTTTTACCTCAAAAATTTGACTGTGATTATTAGATCTCCCGTATTTCCTTAGATATTACCTAAATTTAACCCAATTCTCTTCACAATGACACAGAATTACGATGTAATTACCGTTATTTTCCCAGACTGTAGGTTTTATTCTGCAGCACAGCTCAATATAATTAATAATATTAATACTGTTAATGATTCGCCATGGTCCAGCTGCCGGGCAGGCTCCCGGCTCCATCACCCGCTGGCATCTCCCCCCCCCTCCTCGGGACTTAAGGGTTTATGTTCTTAGCCCGGGTGAGCTATTTAGCCCAGTGCTGATTTCTCCCAGTTTTTCATTGGAGAAGGGAAATTTGAATTATATTGTGAATTCCTGGGAAGACTTTATCGGCCGGAGCAGAATTTCCTGCCCGGAGCTGAAGGCCCTGTCCGGAAACCGTGCGGCTGCCTTGCTGGGAGGGGGATGAACGGATGCAGGGAGGAGGCTAAAAATACCCCCCAGTGCCTTGTTTTCTTCTTCCCACCCTGGAAAAATCAAATCTCAAACCTCTGAGTTCAGAGGGAAGAGAGCAAGGGTGGGGGAGGCTCCCTAAATCCTTCGAGAGGCCTGTTTTCCACTCCTCCTGGGTGGCAGTGAGTGTTTGGGGCGATGGACGAGCGTCGCCCTTTCCCCCCCGCATCCCGAAGCAGAGCATCCCTGGGGCAGCGGCAGGAGTGGGGCAGCCGGGGACACGGATCGATGCAGGGATGGAGCTGCAGGGATGCGGGTGGCGATTCCCTCGGGGAGAGAAACGGCCCAAACCCAACGGCGACTCAGCCGATTAATTTTGCGGCTCAGTCTTACGGGCAAATCCAGGGACTTAATCTTCCTCCCAGAGCCGAGCATCCTCCTCTGGTGCCCACTCGCATCCCATCGCCTCCTCCCGTGGGGGATGCAAGGATGGGGGATGTGGAATGGGATGAGGCTCCATCGACAGTCCCAGTTTAGCACTGGTGGCATGAAGGGGGAATGCTGGGATGACTGGATACCTCCCAGTCGTCGTATCCCGTGGCTTTCTCTCAGACGGGGCTGCTGGGATGCAAGGATGGGGCATTTGGAAAGGGATGAGGCTCCCATCAACAGTCTCATTAAGGTGTGCGTGGATGAGGTGCTGAGGGACGTGGGTTAGTGTTTGGTAGGAATGGTTGGACTGGATGATCTGGTGGGTCTCTTCCAACCTGGTGATTCTATGATTCTATGATTCATTTTAGCACTGGCTGCAAAAAGGGGGGGATACTGGGATGACTGGGAGGGCTTGGAGGATGCCCCTCCTCAAAATTCCATGGGATGGAGGATCCAGCACAACTTCCTAGGGGAGGGCAAGGCAGCCAGCAGAGCTGGCATCATTCCACACCCTCTGGAGCAGCCAGAAAGCCCTTCCCATGACGGCAAAGGAGGAGGAATGTCCTCCCTGCAACAACCGACCATTGTTGGGTTTCCCTTCAGAAGGAGGAAGTTCCCCGGTGCTCAGTGAGCTTTCGTGGACAAATGGCATCTGGGCTTGAGTCACATCCCGTCGTCTTCCCTCTCTGTCCCTGTGCAGGTGTCTCCTCGGCCGTGCTGGAGGTGCACGTGGGGACAGCCTCAGTCTTCTCCGTGGAGGGGGAGCGAGCGGTGCTGCCTGCCTGGTACACCAGCCACTCCCAGAAGAAGCCCTACGTCACCTGGCTGCTGGATAAGGAAGATGCCGATCCCTTCCAGGTGAGCAGTGGGGAGGGAGGGGTCCAAGCGGGGAGGTGGCCATGGGGCAGGGTGCAGGTGGTGTCCACCACAGGGAGGTGCATGGTGGAAGTGTGGATCTGCTGGAGGGTAGGGAGGCTCTGCAAAGGGACCTAAACAGGTTGGCTCACTGGGCAGTGTCCAATGGGATGAGGTTTAACAGGGCCAAATGTCGGGTCCTGCACTTGGGGCACAACAACCCTGTGCAGAGCTACAGACTGGGAGAAGCCTGGCTGGAAAACTGCCAGGAGGACAGGGACCTGGGGGTGTTGGTCGACAGCCGACTGAACATGAGCCAGCAGTGTGCCCAGGTGGCCAAGAAGGCCAATGGCATCCTGGCTTGGATCAGAAATGGTGTGACCAGCAGGGCCAGGGAGGTGATTCTCCCTCTGTACTCAGCACTGGTGAGGCTGCTCCTTGAATCCTGTGTCCAGTTCTGGGCCCCTCAGCACAAGAAGGATGTTGAGGCTCGGGAGTGAGTCCAGAGAAGAGCCATGAGGCTGGTGAAGGGGCTGGAGAACAAGGATTATGAGGAACGGCTGAGAGAGCTGGGGGTGTTTATCCTGGAGAAGAGGAGGCTGAGGGGAGACCTCATTACTCTCTACAACTACCTGAGAGGAGGTTGTGGAGAGGAGGGAACTGGGCTCTTCTCCCAAGTGACAGGGGACAGGACAAGAGGGAATGGCCTCAAGCTCCACCAGGGGAGATTTAGGCTGGAGATTAGGAGGAGGTTTTTCCCACAGAGGGTCATTGGGCATTGGAACAGGCTGCCCAGGGAGGGGGTTGCGTCACCTTCCCTGGAGGTGTTTAAGGGACGGGTGGATGAGGTGCTGAGGGACATGATTTAGTGTTTGATAGGAACAGTTGGACTTGATGATCTGATGGGTCCCTTCCAGTCTGGTTGTTCTATGATTCTATGATTCTATGGTGGGGTCATGAGGACATGGGGAGATGCCCACAATGGGGAGGTGCCCAATGTGGGGAGGTGCCCATGATGAGGAGAAGGTGCCCAGAAGGAGGTGGTGACCACCATGGAGAGGTGCCCACAGTGAGGAGGTGGCCACAATAAGTAGATGCTCATGGTGCCCATAATGAATCACAGGATCACAGAATCACTAGATTGGAAAGGACCCACTGGATCATCGAGTCCAACCATTACCATCAAACACTAAACCATGTCCCTCAGCACTTCATCTACCCATCCCTTAAACCCCTTCAGGGAAGGTGAAGCAACCCCCTCCCTGGGTAGCCTCTGCCAGTGACCAATGACCCTTTCTGGGAGAAACTTTTTCCTAATGTCCAGCTTTGTTGCTCTTCTCTGGACTCGCTCCAGAGCCTCAAACATCCTTCTTGTGCTGAGGAGCCCACAACCGAACACAGGATTCAAGGAGCAGTCTCGCCAGTGCTGAGTCCAGAGGGAGAAGAACCTCCCTGGACCTGCTGGTCACACCGTTTCTGATCCAAGCCAAGATGCCATTGGCCTTCTTAGCCACCTGGGCCACTGCTGGCTCACGTTCAGTCACTGTCAGCCAACACCTCCAGGTCCTTCTCCTCCAGGCAGTAGCTGAGGTGGTGCCCATGGTGCCTGCAATGGGGAGGTACCTGTGGTGCCCGTGATAGGGAGGTGCCCACGATGGGGAGGTGCCCTTGTCATGATGACATGTAGGTGCCTGGGATGAAGTCACGTGTGTTGTGCCTGCTATGGGGTGGTGCCCACAACGGGAAGGTGCCCGTGGTGCCTCAGTGAGGAGATGCCTGTAACGGGAGGTGCCCACAGAGCCTGCAGTTTGGGGAGGTGCTTGTGGTGCCCACCGTGGGGAGACACCAGAGATGGGGAGATGCCAAGGACAGGGAGGTGTCTGTGGTGGCCACAGTGGGAATGTGGCCACAGTGCAGGGAAGCTCATGGTGATGGGTGGGTGCCACAGTGGGGTCAAAGCCACCGTACCTGCCACGGGGAGGTGCCCCTGGTGGGGAGATGCTTGTGACAGGGCAGTTCTCATAGTGCCCACACTGGCAAGGTACTTGTAGTACTCGTGGTAGGGAGGCGCCCACGGTGCCCTCCATGAAGAGGAGCCGGTGACAAGGTGGTGCCCTTGATGGAGAGATGCTCATAATAGGGCAGTTGCTCGTGGTGCCCATGTCAGGAGGTGTGTGCGGTGCCCACCGTGGGGAGATGCCCACAGCTCCCATGCCGTGAATGCTCCAGGCAGGTGAGGATGGAGGGGGCTTATGCAGCAGCCTCTGCTCCCCTGATTCTGGGATCTGCAGGGGTTTCCTCTCCCGTGACACCATGCCCAGTTGGCCGAGTAGGTGTTTCCCTCCATGCAGATCATGACCTACCTGGACGGGGTGGTGAAGGTGGAGGAGACGGAGCTGAAGCCCCGTGTGGGTTTCCTGTACCCCGTCCTCACCCACAACATCTCGGTGTTCATCAACGCCACACGGGAGCGTGACTCGGGCCAGTACATGTGCACCGTCAACGTGGTGGATGACACCACCATCCTGGGCAAGAACATTGGTGTCATCAACCTCACCGTACTGGGTAAGGCTCGGTCCGTCACCCCCCCGCTCGCTCGCTCCCTCCCACCACTGTGATTGTTCCTCGGGAGTAACACCAGTACCCGCAGTGCCCCCGGCCACCCCCACCTGCCGGCTGCGCGGCAGCCCCACCGTGGGAGCCAACGTCACGCTGAGCTGCACCTCCGAGAAGGGGAAGCCCCTGCCCACATACCAGTGGCAGCGCATGCCACCCAACCTCGAGGTCTTCTTCCCTCCTGCCCAGGGTAAGGTGGCACCAGGGTGGGTGACGCAGGTGGGTTGGGGAGTCCCAAGCAACTTCAGCCGGAGAATCCTTCATCCTTCCCCTTCATTCCCTCTGCTCTGGTGAGACCCCAGTTGGAGCCCTGTGCCCAGTTCTGGAATCTCCAACATAAGGAGATGGATCTGTTGGAATGGGTGCAGAGGAGGCCATGGAGATGATCTGAGGGCTGGAGCTTCTTTGCTGTGAGGTTGTTCAGGCTGGAGAAGAGAAGGCCCCAAGGAGAGCAGCTTCCAGTGCTGAAAGGGGCTCCAGGAAAGCTGGGGAGGGACTTCTTACAAGGGCCTAGAGTGATGGGATGAGGTGGGTGTGGCTTAAAATTGGAAGGTAGAAAATTTAGATGAGATAATAGGAAGAAATTCTTCATGCTGAGGGTGGGGAGGCCCTGGCCCAGGTTGCCCAGAGCAGGGGTGGCTGCCCCATCCCTGGAGGGGTTCAAGGGCAGGTTGGATGGGGCTTGGAGCCCCCGATCCAGTGGGAGGTGTCCCTGCCCATGGCAGGGGTGGGGCTGGATGGGCTTTGAGACCCCTTCCAACCCAAACCATTCCATGGTTCCATGATCGCCCCCCACCTCTGCCCGGGGAACACCCCTGTGACGCAGGCCATCCAAGGGGGCAGGGGACAGGGAGGTGGCACCGGGGTTTCTCGCCTGCAGACCACGCCCGGGGCACCCTCAAGCTGACCAACCTCTCCCTGGACATGTCTGGGCTATACATCTGCGTGGCTGAAAACCGGGCGGGCTCAGCCGAGTGCAGCATCGTCCTGGAGGTGCACTCAAGTGAGTACGTGTCCACGGGGCAGGGTTGGGGACGCGCTCCCCACAGGGTCCTTGCAGGGCCATGGGGGATGAGGGGGAGGCAGAGTCCCCCCCACCGCCCCTCTGTCTCCTGCCAACAGCCAGCACCAAGGCCGTCATCGCCGGCACTGTACTGGGGACCCTGGGTGCCCTCATCACCATCATCTTCTTCGCCCGGCACCTCATCGGCTACCGGAGGAAGAAACGTGATGGCCAGGAAGAAGCGGCCAATGAGATCAAGTGAGGAATCCCTCCCGTGGAGGAGGTTCAGATTGGCACCACCAGGGTTCAGAGTTAAGGGAAGGGGGCAAGGAAGTTTGTGGCTGGTCACTAGGCTTCAGAGTTAACAGGAGCTGGGGCTGTTTATCCTGGAGAAGAGGAGGCTGAGACCTCATTGCTCTCTATAACTCCCTGAGAGGAGGTTGTGGAGAGGAGGGAGCTGGGCTCTTCTCCCAAGGGACAGGGGACAGGACGAGAGGGAATGGCCTCAAGCTCCACCAGGGGAGGGTCAGGCTGGACATTAGGAAAAAAATTTTCCCCGAAAGGGTCATTGGGCGGTGTCTGAGGCTGCCCAGGGAGGCAGTTGAGTTACCTTCCCTGGAGGTGTTTAAGGTGGACGAGGTGCTGAGGGACATGGGTTAGTGTTTGATAGGAATGGTTGGACTCGATGACCTGGTGGGTCTCTTCCAACCTGGTTGTTCTGTGATTCTATGAGTCTATGTTTCCCTCTCTGGGCAGCCATCATTAGGTTTCAGAGTTAACGAGGGCATTTTCCACTTCTGGTTCCTCTCATTCCCTCTTGCCACCCCTGATTTGGAATCCGGGAGCTGTGGGCAGCCTGGGGACCCCCTGTTGCTTTGAGGAGGGGAAGCTGGGGAGAGGAATGGCAGGGCGTCCCATGCTGATCTCTCCAACGCTGTCCCCTCTCGGCAGGGAAGACGCCGTGGCCCCCAAAACCCCGTCATGGGCGAGGCGCCCTGCTGCAGACACCATCTCCAAAACCAGTACCTTGTCCTCCCTCGCCGGCTCCCGGGAGAAACCGTACGGGGCCAAGCCCCCCTCCGACACAGCCTCCATCCTCACCACCAGCGGCAGCTGCCGGGGCGCCCCAGTCCGAGGGGGTCCCTGCGCCCCCAGCCGCTCGCCCCCTGCCACCAACGGGGCTCCCCGGCACCAGGACACGGCCCGGGCCTCCGTGCCACCCACCAGCCTGGCACGTGCGGGCGCCGTTCCCGTCATGGTGCCAGCGCAGAGCCGAGCGGGCTCCCTGGTGTGACCCCCGAATAGCAGAAGGCCTGGATCCAGAACCACCCCCCCTCTCTCCCCATTTTCTGGGGTTATTTTTTTTACCTTTTTGGGTTTCTCTGTCAATGACGCCTCGAGCGGTGGGACTCGGCAGGGGCTGTTTAATGGGTGCAGGAAGCGCTGGGCTTGGGGAACTGAGCTCCCCACGTGTGGGACACCCTGTGGGGCTGCGTTTGTGTCGATCGCAGTGGGAATGGGGGGGGATCTGTCCTAAAAGCATTAAAAGCAGGGAGGACAATGGGCCGGGGTGGGAGGGGAAGACGGGGGTGCACTTTTTTTAGGGTCTTTCTGATTAAAAGCTGCCGCGCTGTCTGGCACCGCGTGTTCGGGGCGGTTTGTGGGGTCTAGGGTGTGGCGGGCCCCGTGTCCCTCCGGGTCATGTCAGAGCGGCTGCACAACATCACGGTGGCTGCGTGATGGGGGCGTCGTGGCCATGATGTCACCCCTGGCCCCACTTCCTCATCTGGTGCTGCGATGTCACAGCACCTGCCCCACGTCTTTGGGAGCTTGCAGTGGCTGTCAGGTCGATCCGTGATGTTGTGCATGATGCTGCACTTCCCATCACACCATCAGCAGTGACATCACACGTGCCTGGGTGACATCCCAGCCCTGCTCAAGGCTAGCAGTGATGTCCCACACGCCCATGTGATGTCACGCCAGCCATCGCACATCTAGCAGTGATGTCCCATGCACCCATACGATGTCACGCCAGCATCGTGCCACCCACCTGCCGCAGAGCATCCTTCACACTAGCCGTCTCCCACCCTCATGTCTCGAGTGATGTCGTGGCAGTTGTCACGAGGCCGGCAGTGAAGTCGTGGCAGCCGTCACACGGCCGGCAGTGATGTCACTCACACCGTGCCCTGTCACGTGTGCCAGTGACATTACGTGTGTACACATGATGGGCAGCCACCACCACGTAATCCTCCCAGCCCTGAGCCGCTGTGACCTCACCACTGCGCCGGTGACATCAGAAGGTGCCAAGGACAGGCTGGGCCCCTGGCAGGAGCGTTTATTGGGGCACGGGGCAGGTGGGGGACAGCTGAGCGGGGGTCTGGGGGGCGCATGCAGGGCTGGGGGGGGCGAAGCGGGGGCTCCTGGGCCTCGGCGGGCGGTGGGGGTCGGCGGTGAGGGGGGTCTGGCAAGTGGCGAGCAGCCCCTGTGAGAAGGAGAGAACAGTCAGTGCTGGGCCCAAGCCCTGCCTGCACCCAGCCTGCACCCCGAACCCTGCACCCCAAAACCTAAGCCCTGCCTGCATCCCGAGCCCTGCACCCCAAAACCTGAGCCCTGCCTGCATCCCGAGCCCTGCACCCCAAAACCTGAGCCCTGCCTACACTGCAAACCCTATACCCCAAAACCTGAGCCCTGCCTGCACTCCAAGCCCTGCACCCTGAGTCCTGAGCCCTTCTTGCACCCAGCCTACACCTCAAGCCCTGTACCCCAAAACTTCCTTGCACCCTGAGTCCTGCCTACACCCTGAGTCCTGCCTACACCCTGAGCCCTGCCTGCACCCTGCCCGAGCCCAGCCTGCGCTCCATTCCTGCTGCTGCCCCCTGCCCATGCCCTGCTCCTGTAGCTGCATCCTCAGCCTTTGACATGCCCTGCTTGCACCCAGCCTGCCCCTACAAGCACCCAGCCTGCACCCTGCATGCCCTCAGCCAGCACCCTGCCTGCACCCAGCCCCTGCCTGCTTTGCGCTCTGCCCACGCTCCTACAGCTCCCATCCTCTCTGTGCCCACCCCCTGCCCCTGCCCTACTTGCAGCCGCCCACCCCCTGCCTGTGCCCTGCCTGCAGCCTTCTCCTGCCACTCCTGCCCTCACCCAGTGCTGCCCTCACAGCCCCGAGCATGGGGGAGAGGGAGTTACACCCAGCTCCCCAAGCAAGCCTACTCAGCCCACTTAATGAGGCTAACCCTGATGAGCCTTTTGGCCCTAATGAGCTTCTCAGCCCCTTCACTTGACAGCTGCTTCCCCACTGCATCCCCACTGCTTCTCCAGTGCTTCCACATTGTATCCTTGTTCAAGCCTCACTACATCTTCAGTTCATCTCCACTGCATCTCCACTGAGTGCCTCTTGCATCCTCAGTTCATGTCCATTGCATCCTCTCTGAATCCCCATTGCATGCCCAGTTCATCCTCATTGAATCCCCATTGCATCCCCAGTTCATCCTCATTGAATCCCCATCGCATCCCCAGTTCATCCTCTCTGAGTCCCCATTGCATCCCCAGTTCATCCTCATTGAATCCCCATTGCATCCCCAGTTCATCCTCTCTGAGTCCCCATCACATCCCCAGTTCATCCTCTCTGAATCCCCATCGCATCCCCAGTTCATCCTCTCTGAATCCCCATCGCATCCCCAGTTCATCCTCATTGAATCCCCATCGCATCCCCAGTTCATCCTCACTGAATCCCCATTGCATCCCCAGTTCATCCTCTCTGAATCCCCATCGCATCCCCAGTTCATCCTCTCTGAATCCCCATCGCATCCCCAGTTCATCCTCTCTGAATCCCCATCGCATCCCCAGTTCATCCTCATTGAATCCCCATCGCATCCCCAGTTCATCCTCACTGAATCCCCATTGCATCCCCAGTTCATCCTCTCTGAATCCCCATTGCATCCCCAGTTCATCCTCTCTGAATCCCCATCGCATCCCCAGTTCATCCGCATTGAATCCCCATTGCATCTCCAGTTCATCCTCTCTGAGTCCCCATTGCATCCCCAGTTCATCCTCATTGAATCCCCATCGCATCCCCAGTTCATCCTCTCTGAATCCCCATCGCATCCCCAGTTCATCCTCTCTGAATCCCCATCGCATCCCCAGTTCATCCTCATTGAATCCCCATCACATCTCCAGTTCATCCTCATTGAATCCCCATTGCATCTCCAGTTCATCCTCTCTGAATCCCCATTGCATCTCCAGTTCATCCTCTCTGAGTCCCCATTGCATCCCCAGTTCATCCTCATTGAATCCCCATTGCATCTCCAGTTCATCCTCTCTGAATCCCCATCGCATCCCCAGTTCATCCTCATTGAATCCCCATCACATCCCCAGTTCATCCTCACTGAATCCCCATCGCATCCCCAGTTCATCCCTATTGCATTCCCAGTCTGACCCTGCTGCAATCTCCATCCCCCTGTGCCCCTGCTGCCTCCTCACTGGATTCCGGCTGCATCCCAGCTGATCTCCCATCCCCGCCACACGCACGTGGCCAAGCTGGCAGCAGAACCTCTGCGCCGCCAAGCCCAACCCAAGCTCCCGGTGTCCAGGGCCGTTCCCTGCTCGCGGTGGCCGCCCGGCCCAGGGTCAGGAGCACGGGGCACGGCAATGCCCACCGCCCAGGCCCCGATGCCACACGGCCTCGGCACCGTGGGCGCTTTTAAATTTACCTTTTCCTGCCAGGAGACTGTGACACAGGCTTTTAAAAATAGCATGTGCTGAGGCGAGGCGTTCGGGGTGGTGTTGCTAAGGGAGAAATTGAATTCAAATCTAGGGCTTCGCCTTCCCATGCTAACTACTACGGCGCGTTCCCAAAATTAGGGCAGGCAGGGGCTGCCTGCGTGCTTCCACCTCCTGGGAATAGAACCCGCTTCTCCATCCCGAATCAGCACAGGAAAGGATGCTCAGAGCGGCATCCTTGGAGCGATGACCTGATTGGGGAAGGGGCCAGGGGACACGTGAGACGTACCTAATCGCCGTTGCGGAGGTCGCCGCCACGGGTGCTGTTGGCGCACTCGGCTTCCTTGGTTTTCCTATCGATCTCCCCTCCTTTGATCTTCTTGCGGGTCATATGGCCACGGAAACTAGCCTGGATCTTGGCGGCCGCCGCATTGGCGTCAGGATCATCCAAGGGGATGTCCAGGATGTCCTCGTCCAGCTTTGTGCAGGCTCCCTCCTGTTGGCGGCAATGGGAAGGTTATGGCCAGTGGTACCTCAAAAAGGGCAACTGCTCCCCACACACACACCTTAATCCATTAAATAACATCCTAAATTAGCCTCTGGGCCAGAAATGAGGGTCCTCTGCTAAAGACAGGGGTCTTTCTCAGGTGTCTTGGGGAATTTGCGACTGAAGGTGCGACTGGGGAAGATGCTTCACTCCCTGTTCAACCCTAAATTCTTACCCAACACCACTCAGCTGCGAGAAGCCAGAGCCCAGCCAGCCCCACTGGGCCGGATCCTGCTTCCCCGAGGGTTGTGACCTAGGGAGAGGAGCATCCCTGGGAGCAGGGAGAGGATTTGGGGAAGGGGATTTCCAGCACAGGCAGTCACTTCATGCAAGCTGAGGTGGCCGTGCCTCAGTTTCCTCTTCCTTCGCAGTCTGTCGCATCCTCTTCCTTCCCTGATCAAGGCGTTGGCCAAAAACCCTGGGAAATTTGGTCAAGGAGTGATGCCGGAGACATGGGGGAACCTCTCAAGGAAATAAATCCCCTCCGCCCACTCCCCTCCTGCTTCATCCCGATCGAGTGGCTGGATGCGGTGCCAAGGCCAAGGGGGAGGAAAAAGCATAGAAAAACCAAACGAGATTGGAATGAGGTGGCACTGGGTGCTCCGGGGTGGGCAGCAGCGCGGGGGCATCCTCTGCATCGCTCAGGGAGAGCTTCTGAAGGAGGTTTTGGAGGTTTTGGGGGTTATTTAGAAGCTGCAGGTTTGGGGGAGGGGGATGCTCCTCCGCTCGGAGCACCTCACAGCTCTGCAAAGTTGCTTGGGTTGTTTTACCAGTGTGAAAGGTGAGGGGAGCAAAGGAGCGGTGGCAGCTTAAGTGACGGGTTGGAGATGGAAACGATACATCCAGGGTGGAAATGTTAGAGCCAAGACTGGAAATCCTATAGCCGGAGGAGAAATCCTATATCGTGGGGGAGGAAATCCTATATCCAGGAGAGAAATCCTAGATTCAAGGAAGAAAACATACATATGCGGGAGGGAGCATATATCTAGGAGAGAAATCCTAGATTCAAGAGAGAAATCTTATACCCAGGGAGTGAAAAATGATATCAAGGAGGCAATCCTATATCCAGGGGAGAAAATCCTATATGAAGAGGGTGAAAACCCATATCCAGGGGAGAAATCCTATATCCAGGGGGACAAACCTACATCCAGGGGAGAAATCCTATATCCAGGGGGACAAACCTACATCCAGGGGAGAAATCCTATATCCAGGGGGACAAACCTACATCCAGGGGAGAAATCTTGTATCCAGGGCGAGAAATCCTATGTTCAGAGGGAGAAATCCTACATATTGGAGTGAGGGGGAGGAAATCTTATATTGAGGGAAGAGATCCTATATCCATGGTGGGATAAATCCTGTATCCAAGATGGGCTTTTCCTCTCTGGATGTCGCCCAGGAGGGCAGATTGGTGCCTCTTTCCATGCTGTCAACCGGGCAGGATTGGGGAGGAAGGGGGGAGAAAGGGGGGAAAGGGAAGAAATGGGGGGAAAGAGGGTAAAAATGGATGGAGGAGCAAGGAAGGGGAAGGGTGCAAGTTTCTGCCGGATCAGCTCCCCATGCCGGTTGGTGAGGGGTGGGGGTCACAGAGGGAGGCAGATCCCTGCTCCCTCCAGTTTACCCTCTCACCCCTAAGCAACCCCCTATCCCACCTGGAGTGACTGAGGGAGAAAAAGCCGAATAGAAGCCAGCTCTGTGTCTGGAAACTGGGTTTGGGGCCAGGGGACCCCAGCGGTGGTCCCAGCAGGGTGAATCCTGCACTGATGTGAAACGGGGAGGGGGATTTGGAGAGGGGGGCAACACAGCATTTAGGGGCCGGGGCGGGGGAGGGCTGCAGTAATGCTGGGGTGGGGGGCACAGAGTTGGTTGAGCTCTTGGGGCGCAGCACCCGTTGCAGCATCAGCCACCTGGAAATCCACCCCCGAAAAACCCCCTCTGCCTCCCCCAGCCCTCACTCTGGTCTGAATAATAATAATAATAATAATAATAATAATAATAATAATAATAATAATAATAATAATAATAATAATAATAATAATAATAGCAGCTGGAATGCAGCAAGGGGGCACCTACGTTGCAGCAGTCCATGGCGCAGGAGGGTGGGCAGCAGCGGTGGGCGAGGGGCTCTGGCAGGGTCTCGCTTCCCCAGCAGCTCTCCGGGCGCAGGTGGCAAGTTGAGCGGAGCCGCTTGCCTACGTAATGCGCTTTCCTCCGGGCGAGCCTATCAGCCCTGCACCCCTGCCAGGTTTTTAGTGGGGGGGGAGTGTTTCTTTCTTTTTTTTTTTTTTTTTTTTTCCCTCCTCCAATTTTCTTTCGCAGCCTCCAACTCACTCCAAAGGCTTAAAGGAGCCGTCGGCTCGCGTCGGAGTTTCGTGTAATAGAAAATTACACGCGGAGGTTGTGAGCAAATATTTAACAGCACTGTCAGGTCTCACCCTCGGTGTGGAGGGGGGGATCTGGCCGTGCCAAAATTTGCAGGGGTCTCAGGGGGCAGGAGGGGGAGCAAAGGGTTATTTTGGGGGGGGTTGCTTGGCCCACAGGGATGTTTGAGGCAGGGTTTGCCCCTGGGTTTGATTGCACAGGGCTTGAAGCCTTCACTACCTACTTAGTTTGGTCCCAAAGAAAGGTGAGGATGAGGATGATGAGGATGAGACCGGCAAGGAAGGGTGGGTATGGAGAGAATCCGCATCCCACTGAGCAGCTGCTGAAGCGCAGGGCTGGTGTGCCCAAACACAGGCTCCACACAGAAGAGGAGGCTCTGCTTTTGGGGTTGGGGGGTGGGTCACCCCACTACTCACAGGAGCATCTGATTCCCCCAGGTCTGGGGTGTTTCCAGCCAGACCTGCAAACTCAGCCCATTTTCCAGCCCCGGGCGCTATCTGCAGACCCTGCGTTCGCCCTCAGACTATGCTGAGGTGCTGGGGCAGGCAGGGCGAGACGGGGTGACCCCAGGAAAGAGGAGGCACTCGTAGGGCTATGCATGGGGTGCAGCCCGCAGCCCCCCACATCACCCGCCTCGCTCGCCTCTAATCCAGGTTTGGGAGTTGCTAAGCAACTGCATAAGTTGCCCGTGGGCTCTGTGCGCCGATGCTGGCTCTGGCCTTTCCCCAAAACATGGTGCGGCCGCCTCAGCCAGGCACCAGCACCCCTGGGCCTCCCTGGCTGGGTCTGCTCATGGGGCTGTGTCCTGCTTGGGGTCTGGTGGCACTGGGCTTCCTCCTCGTCATCACCAGCATCACTATCACCATTAGCATCCCTGTCCTACTGACATCACTGTCCCCAACCCTGGCACCATCCATCACCATCCCCACTGCTGCCACCAGCCCTCTCACTACCCCCATCGCCTCCACCACCCTCGCCATCCCCGTCATCACCCCTGTCTCCATCTCCATCATTGTCCCTTTCTTCGTCCCCATCCCCTTTATTTCCATCCCTTTCCCCAACCTCAACCTCACCATCTCTGTCCCTCTCACCATCCCCATCATCACCCTCATCCCTGTCCCCACTCCTGTCCCTCTCATCAGCCCTGCCCCATCCCCATCCCTGACTCCATCTCTGTCCCCAAGGTCATTCTAGCCAGGATGCAGGCAGTGGCATCCCCAGCAACCCATCCCATCCCACGCTTCACTGGCTGATGGGTGTCAATCACCCCCCAGCAGCTCCCAGGCACCCAAACCGGGTGCTCCCTGAGTATCCTTCGACTCCCCCGCCAGCTTCTGGCACTCGGCTCTCCCTGCCAGAGCTGCTTTTCCACCACCACTTCTTCCCACCAGTGCAGCAGCAGAGGGTGGAAATAGCTCTGCTCCAGAAAACCCTGCTCCAGCTTCCCATCAAAGCCTCGTCGGCTCTGATGGGATTTTTAGATGGGAAAATTATCCCCTTCCTTTTTTTTTTTAGGACCTCCAGATCCATCACTGCCTGTTTTGGCAAAGGAGCTGAGCAGAAAGGGTTTTCAGGGCAACCAGTGACTCGTGCATCAAGGATCTGGGAAAATTAGCGCCCAAATTAGGATCCAAGATGCTGAGAGAGTCACCCTGGTACCCATAAACCAGAAAAAAAAATGTACAAAATGGGGGGTTGAGAGCAGTTTCAGTGCAAGAGTGTGTGGCACCCCCTCCTCAAAACCTACTCTGGCCGCAGTGCCCTGGTCCCGCTAGAGCCGCCAGGCGCCAGCATCTCCACAGGCTGCGGCTGCGGAGGAGGGACGCCAAATGCCAGAACATTTCTAATCATTAGCAGCGGGTTTTGAGCCCGTTCCAGGCTCTGCGTTCTTCCTCCCTGGGCCCCTTCATCTAAGAAAACAACCCACCCCGGGGCGCAATGTGTTGGGGAGGGAATATCGGAGCGATGCTTCTCCAGGTGCTTCAGCATCCCCTGAACTGTGTCCCGACACAATAACTTGTGTTTTGGAAGGAGATGGGCAGCACGGACCTGCCACAAGCATCCCATCATTGTGGGTTGGGATGGTGGCACTGAGGTGTTCACAAACAGGGAATTTGCTGCTGGAAAGGTGCCCTGGGCAGGCAGCGCTGCAGCTGCAGAAGCGGCAGCCGGTGAGGCGGTGCTGGGGCGCAGGGGTCGCAGAGACCCACTTGGCATCAGTCTTGGCACGGGGTCCCCGCCAGCATTTTTATCCCTTTCCCTTCATTCCTCCTTCCTGTTTTTCCTGGGGAGCCACTGGCATGCCCTGTGCCGTGGGCGAGCGCCGCATATGGCCAACTCCCCCCAGGAAACAGGACTGGGGCAACCGGGATGAGCACAGGATGGGGGGTTCTGTCCCCTCCAAATAAAGCAGTCAACTGCAGCACAAGCCCCATCGCCCTCTTTTTTCCAGCAGCAGCTGGGATTTTGAAACCTGGATGGGAAAACAGGGATTTCACCAGTTGGAATGGGATGGAGGGGACCCTGTTGTGCTCCCCAAAATGGCATTTCAGGTCCTGGGGATGGAGAGGAAGTGGAGAATGTCACAGTCCTCCCTCACACGGAGGTGCTAGTAAAGGTTTTACAGCCTCCAGGGGTGCAAGGGCCTAAATACAGAGCCTGAAAATATCCCTGAAGCTCAGCCCTGCTCCTGGCACTGGGCTTTTTAGGGGAGAAATCCCCAGTGAGTATCACTAATAATGGCAGTGACTATTAATAAGAATTCTCATTAAGAGAGGAGGCGGGACAGCCGATCAGTGGGGCAGCTCCCCAGGGAGGTGTCCTGCTAAAAGAGGGGTGCGCTCCCTGCTTCCATGGGTTTGCCCCTCTCACTGCACTGCCAGGGGGGGGGCTTTTGGGGAGGAATCCTGCTGTGCTGCTGCTGCTGGGGGCTGACAGCTCCCCTTGGGCTAGTTTGGGCTTAAATAGCCCCATTTAGGGTGCGGGTGCTGTGTCCCTTACTGTGTCCACAGCTTTTATGCTGCCTGCCTGCTCCCCTGCCTGCTCCTCGTCCTCTCTCAGTTCCTGGGGGAAAAGCAAGAAAACCTAAAATGTTGGAGGTGCGGGACAAGGGCAGCAGGGCCAGGGGGGTCCCAGCTTGTCACCTCAAACGCTCCAGAGAGACTAGAGTGCTGGGCAGGGAAGGCAGCCTACCTGGAGAGGGGGCTGGGGGGCACCACTCACCAATGAGTCAGCTGAGCTCCCTGCAGAGAGAGCAGGAGGGATGCCACAGGGATGGGTAGGTGGGGCAGGGCTGACACCATAGGGATGGACACACGGAGTGGGGATGGGCGTATGGGGCTGGGCTCACAACATAGGGATGGACACATTGGGGAGGGATGGACACACGGAGCAGGGTTCACACCACATGGATGGGCACATGTGGCAGGGCTGACACCACGGGGATGGGCATGGATGGGCACGCAGGGCAGGGCTGACACCATAGGGATGGGCACATGGGGCAGGGCTGACACCATAGGGATGGGCACACAGGGCAGGGTTCACACCACAGGGATAGGCACATGTGGCAGGGCTGACACCACGGGGATGGGCACGAAGGGGCACGTGGGGCAGGGCTGACACCACAGGGATGGGCACACATGGCTCAAGTGTTGGGCAAGGTGCTAAGTCCTCTAGGACGGGAACACAGGGCAAGCACGATGCAGTGGGCAATGGGCACACGGAGCAGGAATGAAGCCCTAGCAACATGGCACACAGGGCAGGCATGACAACACACATGGGGAAGGCCTGACGCCTTGAGTGATGGGCACAAGGGGAAGGCCTGACGCCTTGAGCGATGGGCACAAGGGGAAGGCCTAACGCCTTGAGCGATGGGCACAAGGGGAAGGCCTGACGCCTTGAGTGATGGGCACAAGGGGAAGGCCTGATGCCTTGAGCGATGGGCACAAGGGGGAAGCCTGACGCCATGGGTGATGGGCACACAGAGCAGCATTCATAGAATTGTAGAGTCGCTTGGTTGAAAAGAGCTCAGCCACTTCTGAGCCTGGGTTTGATGGGTGCCCCAAAGCTGGGCAGGAAGTGCATTGTGGGCAGGTGATGGAGGAGCAGGGCTGGGTGCTGGCAGCGGGGGCCACTCACCCTCTCTGTTCTCCAGCAGCGTCTGGAGGTGCTGGGTAGCGAAGGCCTCCAGGTCGATGGGCTGTCCACGCAGCACCTCCAGCGAGAGCCGCTCCAGCAGGGTTTGGAAGATGTTGGACAGGCGCAGAGGGCGTTTGGCGGAGGGGTTGGACATGGCTACCTGTCTCGGGCTCCCTACGGAGTCAAAGCCGGAATGAGCGGCACCCCGCACCCCAGTCCCGTCTGGGCAGCGTCGGGATTCGAACCCGCAGACTCGGGGAGGAAGGTAGACGGGGGAGAGGCGGCTCCGCTACTAGGCGGGTGGTGTCGGATGAGGCGTGGCCATGGCAACCGAGGGGCGTGGCCATGGCGCGCGCAGCCTGGGAGGGGCTGCTGCCAAGCAACAGCGTCCACCTCGCAAACAGAGGCCAGGGCGGAGGGGCGGAGGGGGAGCCCGGCTTCTCCAGTTCTTCCCCGTTCCTCCCGGTTCCTCCCGGTGTCGCCCCTGTGCCCCGCGAGCCCCGCCCCGCCCCCTCTGACCCGGCCGGGCCGCGTCTGCGCCTCTGCCTGAGAGGAGGACGCTGCTGCTAGGCAACCGCTCGCCCTCAACGGGCGGTGCGTGATCTGGCCACGCCCCTCCCGCCCATGTAGCTCTCCCCCCCGTCCTGGCCACGCCCCCTCATTATGGCCGCTCCTCCGTACCTGTACACTCGCTGTCTGGGCCCGCCCCTCTATGACCACGCCCCTCCACCAGTCGCCCTCTTCCATTAGTTCCTCTCCACCATGGCCCCGCCCCCTCCCTTGTCTCTCTCTCCCATTGGCTGCTCCCCCATGGCCCCGCCCCTTTCCCGTCCCGCTCTCCCCTTGGCCCCGCCCCCGCCCGGCCATGGCGGCTGTGGTGCTGCTGGCGCTGCTGGCTCCGCCGGCGGCAGGTACCGGGGCGACCCCGCACCCTCGGCCCCGCAGACCCGCCCCACGCACGGCCCTGGGCTCCCCCGGGCCCTCCTCCGTGTCCCTTTGTCCCCCTCAGCCCCGCTGCAACGCCCCCTGCTCCCCCAGACCCGTTTTAGCCCAACCCTCGACTCCCCCAGCCCCGTTTTCGGGCTCCTCGGGCTCCCCCAGCCCCCCTTGGACGCCCTTGCCAAGACGCTGATTCCCTTCCCGCGGGTGTCGTGTGCTGCTCCCCAGCCACATCCCGTGGGCTCCCCTCCTTCCCCTCCTCGCAGTGCTTTTTATAGCCTCCCAGCTCTTCCCTGCCATCTCGGGCTATTTTTTTTTTTCTCCTACGACTCGTTTTTTTTTTTTTATGTAACTCGTCCTTCCTGGAGCCTGTTCCTCTGTTGGACAAGCTACAGAGCAGATGGGGCTCCACGAGCCCCAGTTTGATGGCCGCAGCGGGATCCCTGCCTAGATCCCTTCTCCATGTCCTGCGAACGCTGCCCCAACCGCCTTCAAGCGTGGTTTTAGTTTTACACCCCTAAAAAAGAGGCTTTAGTGGGTGCCAGGGCTGAAAGCTCTTCTTCCCACCCCATTGAAGGTGCCTTAGCTAGTGCCACGTGCCCGATGCTCCCATCCCACTGCTCACCAAGCTTTTCTTTGCAAGGGAAAGCCACACCGGAGCATGTTTATTAGCCAGACTGGGCTGGTGGAGATGCTCTCTACTGTTATTGGAAGGATTTTATGGGCCCCTCAGCACAAGAAGGATGTTGAGGCTCTGGAGTGAGTCCAGAGAAGAGCAATGAAGCTGGTGAAGGGGCTGGAGAACAGGTCTTCTGGGGAGCGGCTGAGAGACCTGGGGGTGTTTATCCTGGAGAAGAGGAGGCTGAGGGGAGACCTCATTGCTCTCTACAACTCCCTGAAAGGAGGTTGTGGAGAGGAGGGAGCTGGGCTCTTCTCCCAAGGGACAGGGGACAGGACAAGAGGGAATGGCCTCAAGCTCCACCAGGGGAGATTCAGGCTGGACATGAGGAAAAAGTTTCTCCCAGAAAGGGTCACTGGGCACTGGCAGAAGCTGCCCAGGGAGGTGGTTGATTCCCCTTCCCTGGAGGTGTTTAAGGGACAGGTGGATGAGGTGCTGAGGGACATGGGTTAGTGTTTGATAGGAATGGTTGGACTAGATGATCCGGTGGGTCTCTTCCAACCTGGTTGTTCTATGATTCTATGATTTGTACCAAAATCTGCCTCCGAACTCAGTGTAACCAAGCTCCCGGCTCTGGAAGGCAACTTCCCTCAGGCTCAGCTCTCCTGGGGGCTTAAATTGTCCTACTTCCTTGGCTTCTTGGCGAGATTGGAGAAATAAGTGAGATCTCAAATAATCTGTAGTTTAGAGGGAGTCGGAGGCCGTGCTGGATGGGGTTCTCATTGGGTTTTGCCCCTCAGAGATGATGTTGGTGCTGTGTATTGATCTCAGGAGTGACTCTGGGCTTTGCGTCCTACTACGGCAACCACATGGTGCTGCAGAAGGCGCCGGCGGGGGCTGTGCTGTGGGGCTACGGGGACGTGGGCACTGCGGTCACCGTGGCTCTCGCTGGGGATGGCGGCACAATCGTCATGAAGAAGACAGCGCAAGTTAAAGGTCAGTCCTGGACCTCGGCTGGGCAACTGCGGCTGATGTGTTTGGTGGCCAAGGGGCATATTGGAACCCAGGTGGGGTGGGATGCTGCTGGCTTTGTCACACTGCTGCTGCAGCATTGCAGAGGTGATGGCTTCCCTTTCTCCAGGGGGTTCAGCCGTTCCCCTCTCCACCAACGCCAGCTTTTGCTCTCTTTAGTTCCCACCAGTAGGACCCTGTAGGCGCTGAGCGGGTGCTGAGCTGCCACTGGAGTGGGTGGCACTGCAGAGGCTTGAGCCGAAGGATGAGGCTATGGAGAGGAGGAGGCTATGGAGAGGAGGGGATTTGAGTTCTTCTCTCTGTCAAAATCATCTCCAGGGAAATCTCCAGAGCACTCCTGGCTTTTTTTTTTTTCTTTCCACCGTGTTCCCTCTCAGAGGATCCTCCTGGGGACCTCTGAGCCCTGAAGCAGTCACCACTACAGGCAGAGCCTTCCTTGAGGCTGAGAGGGCTTGGAGGCATCTCAGCTCCTCAAACCTCAGCTGGTGCCTTCATCCCCTGCCTCAGGGCTGCTCATCACCTTTGCAGGTGAAGCTGTTCCTAAAGTGCTCCTCCAGGAGCTGGAGAGCCCCAAAGCGTCTTGGGAGAAAGCAGCACTCCGCTGCTCCCGGGAGGCTTGCAGGACCCAGGCACAACCAAGCCACAAAATCCACACTGAGCTCCAGCAGAATATCTTTACGCCTCGGTTTGGCGACTCTAAAATTAGCTGGAGACATCTCGATGTTACACACGGCAAGCTGCTTCTGTAATCCTGGTTCCTCCCAGCAGCTTCTGCTCTGACATACATTTGTCTTCGAGATTTTCTTTTTAACCCTTTCGTTCCTGCAGGAGGAAAGACCTTCCAATGGCAGAGAGCTTCTAAAATCCATGTGCCCTGCTCCGTACTGGGGAAGCTTTCTTCCTTGCCTGTCCATCCCCATGAGTTGTGGCCACTCATCCCACCTCTTTACAACAATCTTAGACATTAGGGAGAAATGTTTTGCTGTGAGGGTGGGGAGGCCCTGGCCCAGGCTGCCCAGAGCAGGGGTGGCTGCCCCATCCCTGGAGGGGTTCAAGGGCAGGCTGGGTGGGGCTTGGAGCCCCTGATCCAGTGGGAGGTGTCCCTGCCCATGGCAAAGGTGGAACTGGATGGGCTTTGAGGTCTCCTCCAGCCCAAACCATTCCATGATTCTGTGATCCTGAGGTCTTGGTAGGGATGGTGAAAGCCAAGCATCATCCTCTTTTCCAGGATCCTCTGGGACATGGACAACTGTGCTGGACCCTATGGATCAGGGTGGTCCCTATGTGCTGACAGCTGAGCAGGGCTCAGAGAACGTGACGCTGCGAGACATCTACTTTGGGGACGTGTGGCTTTGCAGTGGGCAGAGCAACATGGCAATGACGGTGCTGCAGGTGAGCACCTGCCGCAAGGCCCAGTCCTGCTGCCGAGGCAGGGGCTGGGCAGGGAGGTGCCTCCCGTGCTCCTGACTTCCCTAGATCGCCAATGCCAGCCAGGAGCTCGCCGCTGCCGCTCGCTACCCCTACGTCCGTCTCTTTGCTGCAGCACCCGCCCGCTCCAACGTGGAGCTGGAAGACCTGGAGCGAGTCAGCTTGCCGTGGTCCATCCCGACAGCTGGTGAGTGCAACGTGCTGCCAAAAAAGAGCCTGGAAATGGCTTTCCTTCCCCGTTTTCCCCTTACGGCCCATTGTTTCTTGAGCAGAGATCCTGGGCCACGGGAATTTCACCTACTTCTCGGCTGTCTGTTGGCTGCTGGGACGGTCCCTCTACGAGACCCTGCGGTACCCGGTGGGGCTGGTGGAGGCGGCCTGGGGGGGCACCCCCATCGAGGCCTGGTCCTCCTGGAGGGCTCTGCGGGCATGTGGGCTCCCAGAGGATACGGGGAGGTGAGAGAAGATCCCTGGGGGCATTTTCCATCCCTTCCCATCCCACCACCTCTCTCAGATGGCTGCTGGCCCCTCTGCAAGTCACGATGTCCCCTCTGGGTAAAAATCTCTTCCCACGCTAAGAGCACAGAGCAAGTTTCCGTGGGACAAAGGGGACCCCTTCTGCATGGTGCTGGCTTCAGGCTTGACCTCTGAGGCCCAGTTTCAGGGCTGACCTTGTGCTTTTCACCTCCGTAAGCACGGGCTTGTCTTCCAGCACCTCCGTGACCCAGCGTCTCTCTGGCCCACAAACGCCCTCTGTGCTCTGGAACGCCATGATCCACCCGCTGCTCAACATGTCACTGCGAGGAGTTGCCTGGTACCAGGGTAAAACCCCCACCTTTTACCCCCAGACCCTATTGTCCCACCAGGCTCTCACTGTCCCCTTTTTTTTGGGATCAGGCGAGGCCAATGCCTTCCTGAACACAGACCAGTACAACTGCACCTTCCCTGCGCTCATCGACGACTGGCGCTGGGCGTTCCATACCGGATCGGCCGGGCAGACAGAGCCGCTCCTCCTGTTTGGCTTCGTGCAGGTGACAGGGGGACGAGGGGAAGGACTCCCCCTCCCATAGGAACCACCTCGTGATGCTCAGGGGGGTTTTACCCATGCGGTTGCACCCCAGAGGCCGCTTCAAAGCCAGCGAGATGCTGTGAACACGCGGATGCGTCCTACTGGGATGCCCAGTCCAGTTTTGGGAGCCTTGTGAGCCACATCCTGCTGCCTTTACCTTGCAGTTGTCCACCTACCGCCGGCAGAGCCTGAACGACGGCTTTGCCCAGCTCCGCTGGCACCAAACGGCTGATCTAGGGGTTGTCCCAAATGCCAGGATGCCAGGCACCTTCATGGCAGTGGCAATGGATCTGGGTGATGAGCACTCTCCCTACGGCAGGTGAGTCAAGGGGAAGGGGGGGGTGAAGGTGGGAGAGGAAGCCAGCAAATGCCAACCCGCGTCCCTCCTCTTCCTCGCAGCATCCACCCCCGGGACAAGCAGAACGTGGCGCACCGGCTACTCCTGGGTGCCAGGGCTGTGGCATATGGGGAGAAAGACTTGGTTTTCCAGGGGCCGTATCCCACCCGTGCTGTCCTGGAGGTGAGCAGAGGTCTGCTGAACGTCACCTACAGCCAGGAGCTGCTCTGCCAGCGGAGAGACGTGCCAGCGTTTGAGGTGAGGAGGAGGAGAATCTTCCCCCATGGCCAGGAGAGGGAAGCCCATTGTGAAGCATGGGGGTAAGAGCAGCTGGAAAGCTCCCCAGCAGAGAAGGAGCTGGGGGTGCTGGTCAACAGCACCTGAACATGAGCCAGCAGTGGCCCAGGTGGGCAAGAAGGCCACCAGCATCCTGGCTTGGATCAGCCGTAGGGTGGCCAGGAGGGGCAGGGATCATCCCCCTGCACTCAGTATTGGTGAGGCTGCACCTCAAATTCTGGGGTCAGTTTCAGGCCCAAGAAGGACATTGAGGGGCTGGAGCGTGTCCAGGGGAGGGAACAAAGCCAGGGAGAGGTCTGCAGAACAAGGGTTGTGAGGAGCGGCTGAGAGACCTGGGGCTGTTTAGTCTGGAGAAAAAGGAGGCTGAGGGGAGACCTCATCACTCTTTGCAGCTCCTGGAAAGGAGGTTGTGGTGAGGTGGGTGCTGGGCTCTTCTCCCAAGTAACAATGGATGGGATGAGAGGAAATCACCTCAAGTTGCACCAGGGGAGGTTTAGACTGGACCCTAGGAAAAGTGGAGTCTCCATCGCTACAGGGGTCCAAAATCCATGAAGATGTGGCACATGTGACATGGTTCAGCTGGCACCGTGGGGCTGGGCTGGCACTTGGACTGGATGAGCTTGGAGGAGTTTTCCAACCCTCCTGATTCCAGCTGATGGAGGTTTCTCTCCACCCAGGTCTGCTGCTCCAGCTCAACGTGGCCGTGCCGGTGGCTGCCAGCACCCATGGTGGCCATGGGGTCACACACGGTGACACTGGCCCTGGCCGGCTGCGGGACACTGGTGCTGGCGCTGCGCTACGCCTGGGCCGAGTGGCCCTGCGACTACAAGTCCTGTGCCCTGTACAACATCCAGGGCCTGCCCGCTCCCCCCTTCCTCCTGCAGACCCTGCCCACAGGGGACACCCCAGGGCTCACCCCCACAGCCCAAGTGAGGGAGCTGCTCCTCAGCCCCGGCTCCTGGATCTCCTGAGGGACTTAGGCCAGGGGACGGCTGAGGGAGCTCAGGCCCGGCAAGGAGGCTCAGCACTGCCAGCTTTGTGCCTTTCCAAGCGGTGAGGGGGCTGGCTTGATTACTGCCTAATTAATTAAACAACTTCCTAGCTCCTCTTTGGCCTGAAGTCGTGGCTACAGGAATAAAAATTCAATGTAAAGTAAAATTTATGAAAATTCCTGTTGAGTGAAGGAGCAGAGGGTGGGAGTTTCAGCCCTCCCTGCCAGCAGAGCTCATCCTGGCCCCACAGGCATCCCAGCTCTCTCAAGGATCCAGGGATCCGAGGCAGGGGGAGAGAGGAGCTCTGCCAAACCACAGCCGGACACGCAGCCTGGGGTGGGAGCCACAGACAGCACCAGCCTCTGCCAATAAATAAAACTAGTTCCTTTGAGCTTTGAGGAGCATTCCTTAGCCCTCCGTTCCCCTCTCCTGCTGGACATTTGTGTGGAAGAGGCACAATGTGGCACCTAAGGCTTGGGATGAGGCGTTCAAGAGTCTGTGCACCAAAAATTGATTGTTTAACCCCTTCTGACCTGGAAAAACATGTGTCAGTGGAACTCCAAGGCAGGAAGAGAGCAGGTGAGCTCTGTCACATTACAGACGTCACCCCCGAGGCTGTATTCAAACCAGAGTTTAATGCAGTCCAGCAACTGCTGGCACAAGGAACTGGATCCTGCGGGATCTCCTCAGCACTGGGGCCAGCGCTGCAGCCGCCGGGGTCAGCCCAGTGAGTCCCGGGAGGCTTTTCCCATCGCTTCTCCTCCAGGCCGCGTTCCTAGGCAAGTGGAGAACAGGAGGAGGTTCATTAACTGGGCAATCGCAAACTGGGATCTTGGGCTTTCTCCACCAGTGTGCGACTAGCCCGAGGGCCAGTTGTGCTAGCCTCGTGGCTGCCACGCCAGCGAGGATGCTACATGCAGCTCAATCACATGTTCTTTTCAAGAGCAGCTCTCGGACAATGTTTTCAGGAAAGGCACCTAAGCATCCTGGCTCCCACACTGCCAGGTCAGGGATCCCCATGGGCCGCCAAAGGAGGCAACCCCAGCTCCCCAGACCTCAAAAGCATTCAGGAAGGGGAGCTGTGTTGTGAGGGGAGGGTGCATGGAGGCCCCAGGGGATGCAGCTGTGCCTCAGGAGCCCCTCCCCATCTCCCCAGGCAGCCATGCTGAGCCGACCCAGAGACAGGGGCAGGCATCAGACCCCCACACTTTAAAGCTCCCAGCCCTGCTCCCCACTGCAGGGGCTGCTCTTTACCGAAAGCAGGAACCTCCTGGCCCCCCCAGTTTGCCCAGAGCTTGGGTTTAAGCCTCAAACTCTGTCTTCTGTTCCTATAGCAACTCCTGCCCACAAGTGGACTTGGGGCGGCACTGTGTCTTGGCTGCCAAACGCCCTCCCCAGCTGTAAACAGCTGCTGGCCCTCTCACTGGCCCCAAAGCCTCCCAGCACCCCCCAAAACCCTTACGGTCTTGGCAAAGGGTTTAAGGCCACGATGGATGGATCCAGCCTCACCCCCAGGGTGGGATCTGGCCGTGGAAGAGCCACAAGGGGAGTAAAGAAGTCTCCTCTCCCAAAAGAGCTCACCTGGAGCGCCGCCGTTGGAGAGGGTCGTGCTGCCGTCAGCTTCAGGGCCGCACGCGTGGGGTTTGGGCTTTGTGGTCTCCAGCCCAGCCAGCAGCGTCATGAAGTCGATGACGGTATCGATGTCCTGCCTGTTGGCGGTGGTGTCCCGCACAGCGCTGACGGCATTGAGGCGGCTGAAGGAGGTCAGCTCGGAGATGTTGGCCCGGAGGAAGAGGAGGATGACGTTGAGGTCGTTGATGGGGCAGGTGAGCATCTTGCGGCTGAGGAGGTCAAAGGCAGGCAGCATCTCGTAGACAGAGAGCAGCCCCTTGTCCCACTGGCAGAGCTGGAGGGCGTTGTAGATGACAACGGGGATGAGGAGGACGTAGACACCACCGACTGAGAGGCTGATGAGCTGGAAGACAGAGAAGAAGACCAGCTTGCAGGGGATGAGCGGAGGGATGTGGGGCTCTGCCTCCAGCAGCCCCGTTTTGATGGAGCAGCTGAACTCATCCTGGAAGAAGATGTTGAGGTGGAGGAAGATGAGGTAGAGGCAGGTGGCAGCCAAGAACAAGAGCAGCAGCAGGTTCCTCAGGATGTAGATGAACACCAGGGAGTGGGCACGCTGCTTGCAGGTGAGGTAGCGCTCCAGCAACGGGAACTCAAAATACCTTTCCTGGCGAGCCCTGGGGGCAGAGGGGACAGCAGGGGGTTAGAGCCACCCCCCCCAAACCAAATCGCTTCACCCAGGTCCATCCTGGACACGGACACAGCACCATGTGGAAGGACTTTGCAGAGACGCGGTGACCAGGCAGGGCTGCCCAACTCCCTCACCTCTCGTATTCCTCCCAGAAGTGCTCCGGCTCAGCGCTGGCCTGCTGCACCTTCCTCATGTGCTGCACCAAGCGCACCGAGCGGTTGTAGGATTTGTCCAGCTCATCGATGATGAAGAGGAGGTCGGAGTGGAGGGCAGGGGCAGCCGCATAACGCCACAGCAGGTACGGCAGGTACATGAGCACCGCCACCACCAGCAGCGAGTACGGGAACACCTGGGTGAAAGAGACAAGTGGGCATCGAGCTGTGCACCCGGGTAGGACCTGAGGGCACACAGATGTGAGCTAGATCCGTACCTTGAGAGTCCAGAGGGACTTGGTGACAGCGTGGCCCTCGGTGTCAAAGCCATGGTGGATGAGAGAGTCCCAGCAAGCTGTGTCAACATAGGCAGACTGCTTCCCCGTGAAGTTGGTGGGAGAGAAGCAGCTGATCTGTGAGCCTGGGGGGAGAAGAGAGGGGTGAGGAGAGGGGTGAGGAGGGAGGGAGGACAGGGGGGAGCGGAGAGCTTCAGCCACCAGGGTCTGGTGAGCGCAGGCAGGAGCCACACAGCTGGGTTCAATGCATTACAGGAGGGTGGTTTCAGCTAAGGCATCACATGGAATTCCAAAAGCCTTTTCCAACAGTTATTTCACTGTCCTTCCCAACCGCTGTGCTTTGAAGCAAGGACCTTTCTGTCACTTCCCAAACACCAGTCCTTTGAGCACAGCTGTGGGTACACAGTGTGAAAATTAGAGACTGGGTGGAAACTGGAGTCCGACCAGCTCCCCAGGGCCCAGCAGGACAGCGGCCGAGGCCAGATTTAGCCTGAGGTTGTGAGGCCCCATCAATGCCACCCTCTGTGCTGCCCTCACAAACGCTGGCAGGATGGATCTCAAGCCACCTCAGAACTGACCCTGCATGCCCAGAGGTGCTGGAGGGAGGAAAGGCGCTAGAGTTTAGTGCAGCCATTCCCAGGCTCTCCCAGCAACCAATAATCCATTAAAACAATCGATAAATAGCCCCGAGAAAGAGCAGTTCCTAAAAAAGCACTTCCCGGCTGCTCCGCCTCAGAGCACAACCATGCTGGTGTGAGCACGAGGGTTTTGCAGCAACAGTTCAGCCACCAGCAGCCGTCACCCAGGGCCCAAAGACCCCCACTCACCAGTGGAGAACTCCCGAGCGAAAGCCAGTGAGACGAGGAGGAGGGGCAGCCCCACGGTGATGAACTTCAGCAGGCGATCGCTCGGCAGCTCCAACCGCAGCCCCTTGGCTCGGGAACCACCAGGATCTGGGAGGAGAGCATCAGAGAGCATGTACTCGGCCGCTGTGTGCGAGAGGGACATGGCTCTCTCTGTTGGGGAAAAGGAGACGATGGTGACTGCTGCTGCTGCCCCGGAGCTCTGGTGCCGTCTGAGGCGTCACCAGCTCGCAGAGCAACTTTGTTGGGCTGAAGGCATCGCCTGCCAAGTGCTCGGTGCCAGGCGGCTGTAAATGACAGCTCAGAGGGCTCATTAAATCGACCTGAAATTACAAGGGGAAGCCTTTTCACAACAAGCGTGCCCTGAAATAGAAAAAGGGAACGGGGCAGCCGCTGCAGCGGGATGAGAAGGCAGCATTCCTGCCCAGCCACGGCCGCTCCCTGGCTCCTGGTGGCTTTAGGCCCCTCTCTCATAAGATGTATTTCTGGCGCTGCTTTCGAGGGGCGTGGGGCTCCCCAGCTATTTTTGCCCTGTATGGGGAGCGGGGAGGCAGGGAGAGGGAATTATCCTACCAAAGAGCTACATCGAGGTACCCAGCAGCCTCGCAAGCTACAAAGAGCCCTTTCCAGCACCCACACCATCTGGAGAGGCTGGGGAAGTCCTGCTGCCCAGCCCCAAGCTGCTGGGGACAGGCCAAGAGACACCAGGGACTGCAGATCTGAGACAGAGCTACAGTTTCCCAGCTTTTCAATCTCTCTCCTCACCTCCCTCTCAGGGCAGGGGGAAGAATCTGGCTCCAAGGCAGAGGGGCAGAGGGATCCCCAAAATCATAGAATCACTTGGTTGGAAAAGACCTTTGAGACCGAGTCCAACCATCCCACTACTGAAACATCCCTATGCACCTCGTCTGCCCAGCTTCTGACTCCACCACCTCCCTGGGCAGCCTCTGCCAGGGCCCAAGAACCCTTTCAGTCAAAGTTTTTTCCCTACTGTCCAACCTAAACCTGCCCTGGTGCAACTTGAGGCCATTCCCTCTCATCCTGTCACTGGGGAGAAGAGCCCTACACCCACCTCACCACAACCTCCTTTCAGGGAGTTGCAGAGAGCCATGAGGTCTCCCTTCAGTCTCCCCTTCTCCAGACTAAACACCCCCAGGTCCCTCAGCTGCTCCTAGAACCCCTGAACTCCAGCCCCTTTCCCAGCTTTGTTCTGTTCTCTGGACAAGCTTCAGCTGCTCAATGTCCTTCTTGGGCCCAAAACTCACCCCAGGATTCCAGGTGTGGCCTCACCAGCGCCGAGTCCAGGGACACAATCACTGCCCTGGTATCCAGAAATAAGTGATGGAGAAATCTGAAGCAGCACTGGAATAGAAGTTTTCCCTGGCAGCATACTCAGTGCCTAGAAACCGACGCCAACACCGCTGGCAGCACAGAGAGAGGGAGTCCCAGAGCTCTCGGCCAAGCCAAGTTGAGGAACTCCCCGTACAGTCTCGGCACAGCCAAACAACTCCACGGCCACAGCCAAATTGCACTTTTGATGGATTTTCGAATGAAAGGATTCTCCAAAATTCAGCATGGAGTACCGTGACACAACGGAGAGGGTGCTAAACGGCTCTGGAGGGACAAGAAACGGCCCTCAAATTGTGAGAGACTGCACCCAGGTGCACTCACACCTGCCCAGAGACTGAGATCCTGCAGGTCTGAGCACAGACACATAAGCCTTCCTCTCAGCAGGAATTGATCTTTTATTGCTCAGAAACCAGTTCAAAACACAGATTGGGCAAAGCCCTGTTTCTGTGCAGCCTCCTTTGTCCGAACAAGCAGCTCTTCAGTGCCCCTACCCACGATTCTGCCCCAAACTAGGGCAAGCGGCAGACAGAGGTACCTGGGTTGAAGCCAGCAACACCAGTACCAACAGGTACCAGGGAGTCCTTGGAAAGCAGCCTGGACCACAGACTCCCCCACAGCCCTGGCTCCAGCACGGACACTGCTGCGGAGCCGCCACACCCAGCACTGGGGGCTCGGAGACAGACCGTACCACTTCCATCCTGCCCCGTTAGTCCTTAGCAATGTCCAACTGCAGCCTCTGCAGAGTCTTCTGGAAGAAGAGGGGTGGCTTGCAGACCAGGTCTATCCTCTGGCCCAGGGGCAGGGAGAGCCGGTGGGCGTGGAGGTGGAGGGGGAGGTGGCGAGCCTTGCTCTGCTCCAGCTTCAGCCTCTTCAAGGTGATTTCAGGAAGCTTCTGCAAGAAGGACGCAAATTGTCCCTTGAAAACCGCAGCCCTGGCTGTGGCTCGGGCAGCCCCCAGCAGGACCCGCCTTACCTGGGGTGCCAGCTTGCTCCAGTGAGAGTACTTGTGATCCCCCAGGACGGGGCACCCCAATCCATAGGCCAGGTGAACCCGGATCTGGTGCTTCACTCCTGAGGAGGGAAAGAGGAAGAATCTGACAAGCAGCTGTGCTGGGCCTCAGCTCCCACCTGCCACCCTCACTGCCAGATAATCCATGCCGAAATCGCCAGCAGACAGAGCCGCTTGGCAGCAAACCCCTGTTGGTCTGTCTTGGACCCAGAGCCTGGGCTCAGAAAGTATTTCAGCCAAGTCTAACAAGTTCCCACTTCCAGCACTGCTCTCAGTTGCCGAGGGCACAGAAACTGCAGCCAGCACAGCCCCGGGGACACCCAACCAGGCCTCACCCGTGATGGGCTTAAGCTCCAGCAGAGAGCAGGCTGAAGAGCAAGCCAGAAGGCGATACTGCGTCACAGCGCACTCGGCATCACGGTTCTTGCGGATTTTCACCACCTTCCCATCCTCAGGAGACAGGCGATAGTTGGGGGCCAGCGTCATCTGCAGGGCAGGGAGAGGGTGAGCCCACAGGGAGGCAGGACGGGGAAGAGGAGCACAAGGCCAAAGAGCAGCTGAGAAGACATCCCTCTCACCTTGTAATGCGGCTGGTGGCTCTGCACCTCCTTCTCTATGATGGGGATCTCCACCACGCCCTCAGCCGGCTCAGGTTCTCCCAGGATGATGGCCCTAGAGAGGGAAACCAGAGCTCTACAGGGCATCACTCCAGCAGGAAAGGAAACCTCCCCTCACCCCACAATCCAGCCCCATGAAAAGCTGCTGGAGGGGAGATAAGGAAACATCCCCACCCTTTCCACAAAGCCCCACGTCCCCACACCCTGGTAACTGCTCCTTCACCTCCTCCTAAGAGAATCGTGGAGTAGTTTGGGTTAGAAAGGACCTTAATACCCATCCAGTTCCACACCCTGGCACGAGCAGGAACACCTCCCACTGGATCAGGGGCTCCAAGCCCCATCCAACCTGGCCTTGAACTCCTCCAGGGATCGGGCAGCCACCACTGCTCTGGGTAGCCTGTCCCAAGGGCCTCCCCACCCTCACAGCAAAACATTTCTTCCTGAGATCTCATCCCAATCTCCCCTCTTTTAGCTCAAATCTGTTCCCCCTTTGTCCTATCCCTGCCCCTCCCCAGCTTTCCTGGGCCCCATTCCATACTGGTCAGCTATTATAGTGTTTCCCTGAAGACCTTCAAACCTTACAGGCCCTTCAAATCCACTTCGCTACCCGAACATTTCCTACCAGTAGATCTTCTCCACCTGACGAGTTTTGAAGAGAAGCCGGATCCTGTCTGCCACCTCCTTGCTCCGTGCCAGCACCATCACGCCTGTGGTCTCTTTGTCCAGCCGGTGGCAGAGGTGAAGGGGTGCGGCTTTCATGTTCTCCAACATCTTGGCCAGAATTGGCAGCACATCAGTGACACAATTCTTGACGCCAGGGCCGCCTGCATAACCCAGAGGCAAAGGATCAGGGGAGGCATTCACCTCCCCACGTACCTTTAATTACCCTTAAAATGTGAGATGAAGGCTGTGACCTAAAGGTGACAAACCGCCCCCATTCCTCCCTGGCTGGAAAACCTCAGTGCATGGAGGGCACAGAATCATAGAATCATAGCACAACCAGGTTGGAAGGGACCCATCGGATCTTCTATTCCAACCATTCCTATCAAACACGAAACCAAGTTCCTCAAGACCTCATCCACCCGTGCCTTAAACACCTCCAGGGAAGGGGAATCAACCACCTCCCTGGGCAGCCTATTCCAATGCCCAATGACCCTTTCTGTGAAAAACTTCCTCCTAATGTCCAGCCTAAATCTCCCCTGGCGGAGCTTGAGGCCATTCCCTCTTGTCCTGTCCCCTGTCCCTTGGCAGAAGAGCCCAGCTCCCTCCTCTTTACGACCTCTCTTCAGGTAGTTGTAGAGAGTAATGAGGTCTCCTCTCAGCCTCCTCTTCTCCAGGCTGAACACCCCCAGCTCTCTCAGCCGCTCCTCATAGGTTCTGTTCTCCAGTCTCTTCACCAGCCTCGTTGCTCTTCTCTGGACTCGCTCCAGAGCCTCAACATCCTTCTTGTGGTGAGGGGCCCAGAACTGGACACAGTATTCAAGGAGCGGCCTCACCAGTGCTGAGTACAATCATAGAACAACCAGTCTGGAAGAGACCCACTAGATCATCAAGTCCAACCATTCCTATCAAGCACTAAACCATGTCCCTCATCACCTCATCTACCTGTCCCTTAAACCCCTCCAGGGAAGGTGACTCAACCCCCTCCCTGGGCAGCCTCTGACACTGCCCAATCACCCTTTCTGTCACAAATTTTTTCCTAATGTCCAGCCTGAGCCTCCCCTGGTGGAGCTTGAGGCCATTCGCTCTTGTCCTGTCCCCTGTCCCTTGGGAGAAGAGCCCAGCTCCCTCCTCTCCACAACCTCCTTTCAGGGAGTTGGAGAGAGTAATGAGGTCTCCTCTCAGCCTCCTCTTCTCCAGGATAAACACCCCTAACTCTCTCAGCCGTTCCTCTTGTTCTCCAGCCCTTTCACCAGCTTCGTTGCTCTTCTCTGGACTCGCTCCAGAGCCTCAGCATCCTTCTTGTGCTGAGGGGCCCAGAACTGAACACAAGATTTGAGGAGCAGTCTCACCAGTGCCAAGTCCAGAGGGAGAAGAACCTCCCTGGACACAGAGGAGCCCCTGTCAGAGCCCTGGAGCTGTTTCCCCCTTGGCACAACCATGGCACAGAAGGCTTTTCCTCACCATGCACGGGAAGGCCATAGGGTTTGTTGATCACCACAATCTCTTCGTTCTGATACACGGTTCCCTGTTTGAGTACTTTGGCCAGGACATTGGGGTGAACCTGCTGCAGCCGCTTGCTCAGCATGGTGAGCTCCCGCACCTGCCTCTGTACGGGGTCTTTGGGGATCTGAGGAGAAAACAAAATGCCATCGGTGGAGGATAAACAGGTCTTGGACCAAGATCCTGCTTCGGCAGCTCCTTCATCTTCCTCCCACTTCTGCTCCGTGTCTCACACTGTTACCCACACCAACACAACAGAGACTATCTAAGTGCTCCCACCCCATCACCCTGCTCGGTGCAGTTGCCTGTAGTCCCAAGCAGGGGCAGCCACCCAAAAATCCCAAGCCAGATTTTTCCCTGCTGCCTGGCGAGAGAAAACCCATGGGCACAATGACAAAATCTGGCAGTTCCGCCACTGGCTGCCCAACCCATGCAGGGGAGCGCCCTGACCCCTGGCAGGGCTGCGCACGCAGGGTGAGGACACAGGGAGCCCTGGCGGGTGAGGAATCAATGCAGGGAGATGGGGGATACAGGGGGCAAGGGAAAGGACCCAGGGGAAGAGGGAGACAAACTGGGGAGGAGGGGGGACACACAGGGTGACACCTGAGGGATGAGGCAGGGGGACCTTGGGCTAAGGGGAGACCTGGGGAAGTTAGGGGGGACCAGGGGATGGAGAGAGAGGGGAAGGGATGTGGGAAGAGGGGGACCCAGGGAGTGACGGGACTAGGGTAGAGGGTGCGACATGGAGGGTAAGGGGTATACGAGGGTGAGGGGAGGACCAGGAGGAGAAGAGGAGTATGCAGGGATGAGGGGGGATCTGATGGGTGAGGCGGGACACAGGGAGAGGGAGGAATACAAGGGGCAAGGGGATGACACAGGGGGCAAGGGTGGGACCAGGGGGCTGACAGGGAACGTGAGGAGAGGGGGACGACCTGGGGAGAGGAAGATGGGATCCAGGGAAGGCAGAGGGTGAAGGGAGGAGAAACGAGGACATGGGGACCTGGGAAGGGAGATCCAGGGGATACACAGGGGGGCCCGGGGGAAAATGGTGGGGAACGACAATCAGAGGGAGGGGCGACATGGGGTCGGTACCCAGGGGGCGACGAGGAACACAGGGAGAGAGGGACTAGATCCAGGGAGGGCGGGGGACGTGGACACAGAGGTGGGGGAAGGCCCCGTGGGTGAAGAGGACCCCGGTGAGCGGTGCCGCCGCACCTCCCTGCTCCTCTCTCCGCTCCTCTTCCCGCTCCTCTCTGCCCGCAGCCGCTCCGCCAGCCGCTCGGCCCCCGCCTCCGCTCGCCCGATGCCGCCCAGGCCGCGCCCGGCCCGGGGCAGCGCCGAGCGCCGCCATAGCCGCCACAGCCCCGCGGCCATCGCGCCCGGCTGTGGGGCGGGACTTCCGGCCAACGGGAGCGAGGGGAGGGATTTCCAGCCAATGACTGCGGGGACGAGCCCCTCCAGGCTAATCACAGTGCAGGGACGGATGCCCGCCCGGCGGAACCGTCGACCCAATCAGAACTGCCAGCGAGGAGAGCGGCTCCGCCCACTCGGCCAATCAGAGCGAGCGGAGGCGGGGCCAGAACCCCGCGGGCAATCGCGCGCTGAGCGGCGTCCGCGCTGCGAGAAGGCCCCGCCCCTTCCGGCGGTTTAAACGCCGCGGCCGTTGGTGCCTGTCGGCATCGGCGGAGTGAGAGCTCTGGATGCAGGTACCGGGGCCGGGATGGGGTGGTGGGGACGACGGCGCCGAGGGCCTGAGCCCGCCCCGAAACAACGAGTGGTCGATGTTGGACTTCAGTAAAGCCTCTGACACAGTCTCTCCCAGCATTCTGCCACGGAAACTGTCACCTCTGGCCTGGACAGGCACACACTCTCCTGGGTAGAAAACTGGTTGGCTGGAGGGCCCAGAGAGTGGTGGGAAATGGTGTTAAATCCAGCTGGAGGCCAGTGACAAGTGGTGTCCCCAGGGCTCAGTGCTGGGTCCAGCCCTGTTCAATGTCTTCATCAATGACCTGGATGAAGGCATCGAGTGCTCCCCTAGCAAGTTTGCAGATGACACTAAACTGGGGGGAAGTTTCAATCTGCTGGAGGGTTGGGAGGCTCCAAAGGGATCTGAACAGGCTGGATCCATGGGCTGAGACCAACGGGATGAGGTTTAACAAGGCCAAATGTTGGGTCCTGCACTTGGGGCACAACAACCCTGAACAGAGCTACAGACTGGGAGAAGTCTGGCTGGAAAACTGCCAGGAGGAGAGGGACCTGGGGGTGATGGTTGACAGTGACTGCACATGAGGCAGCAGTGGCCCAGGTGGCCAAGAAGGCCAGTGGCATCTTGGCTTGGATCAGAAATGGTGTGACCAGCAGGTCCAGGGAGGTTCTCCCTCTATACTCGGCACTGGTGAGACTGCTCCTCGAATCCTGTGTTCAGTTGTGGGCCCCTCAGCACAAGAAGGATGTTGAGGCTCTGGAGTGAGTCCAGAGAAGAGCAACGAAGTTGGTGAAGGGGCTGGAGAACAGGCCTGATGAGGAGCATCTGAGAGAGCTGGGGGTGTTTATCCTGGAGAAGAGGAGGCTGAGGGGAGACCTCATTGCTCTCTCCAACTACCTGAAAGGAGGCTGTGGAGAGGAGGGAGCTGGGCTCTTCTCCCAGGGGACAGGACGAAAGGGAATGGCCTCAAGCTCCGCCAGGGGAGGTTCAGGCTGGACATTAGGAAAAAGTTTTTCATGGAAAGGGTCACTGGACAGAGGAACAGGCTGCCCAGGGAGGAGGTAGAGTCACCTTCCCTGGAGTTCTTTAAAAGATTGGTGGACAAGGTGCTGAGAGGCATGTTTAAGTGATTGATAGGAAAGGTTGGACTCGATAATCAAGTGGGTCCTTTCCAACCTAGTGATTCTACGATGTACTTAAAAAGAGCACTGAAAATCGTGTATGGGTTTTTTTTATTTTTATATGTAAAAACGTTGTCAGCCACAGCCCCTGCAGTGTCACTCTGCGCCCAGACGGAGCCGTTTGCTGCCCAGGCTCTGCTCCCCGCCCTGGCCTGGCTGGGGCTTGGCAAGGCGGCCGCGGGACACAAAGTGCTGGACCCGCTGCTCAAGCCCTTCACACCGGGGCCGTGACAGTAGTGGCTTGTAGGTGCGCGCTCGGACACCTTCCACAAAGCCACTGACCTGGCTGCAGAGCAGAGGTGACACAGTGGCGTCCCCGCTGCTCCCTGCACCTGTGGGACAGTTGGGGATAAAAAAAAAAAAGCACCAGTGGGTTGAGCAGCCGCAACATAAAAACCAACAGCAGTGCTGGAGTGTTCAGCCAAACCCTCAGCCCCACAGCAAACTGCGGGGCTGCCCTCTGCAGGGGCAGGAGTTGGACTCAATGAACCTTGCAGTTCCCTTCCCACTCACAACATTCAAGGGTTCTCTCACAGTGTTTTGTATTTAGCCTGTGGCCCACATCCCTCCCCCATCACCAGGTGCTGCCCCAACTCCATCCTTACCCTTTCCGGCAGCCACGGGAGCAGCATCCAGCCCTCGTAACAGGCTACGCAGCACTTGAGTCTTGACAGCATGGTTGGCCCAGAGCTGCTGGAGGTGTGTAACGTTGAACTTGTGCACTTCTTGATCATAGAGCCACTGTATGTTCTCAAACTCACAGTCGTGCAGGACAAGGGGAAACTCGACTGCCATGCTAGGGAAAAGGAAAGATGTTACCTGTGGTTACCTAGAGGAATGCTTGGATCAGATACAGTGTGACCAGCAGGTCCAGGGAGGTTCTTCTCCCTCTATACTCGGCACTGGTGAGACTGCTCCTCGAATCCTGTGTTCAGTTGTGGGCCCCTAACCACAAGAAGGATGTTGAGCTCTGGAGCGAGTCCAGAGAAGAGCAACAAAGCTGGTGAAGGGGCTGGAGAACAGGCCTTCTGAGGAATGGCTGAGAGAGCTGGGGGTGTTTATCGTGGAGAAGAGGAGGCTGAGGGGAGACCTCATTGCTCTCTCCAACTACCTGAAAGGAGGCTGTGGGGAGGAGGGAGCTGGGCTCCTCTCCCAAGTGACAGGGGACAGGATGAGAGGGAATGGCCTCAAGCTCCACCAGGGGAGGTTCAGGCTGCCCAGGGAGGTGGTTGAGGCACCTACCCCGGAGAGGTCTAGAACACAGGTGCATGAGGTGCTGAGGGGCATGTTTAAGTGATCAATGCAAATGGTTGGACTAGACGATCCAGTGGGTCCTTTCTAACCTAGTGATTCTGGGAAAACACATCTGTCCTTTTGACTAGAAAGAGCCTCACCTTTCACAGAATTCCTTTTTCAGGTAAGAACAGAATTGGTTTTGATGAAATAGCAAGGACTGAAGTAATCAAAAAGCTTGCTGAGAGCAAGGTAAATGGGATTCCAAGGGATCTCTCCCAGAGAGGCTGCTAGCAGCTCACTTCCATACTGTAAGGACTGCTTCGCATTCTGGCAGAGAAGCAGTGTGCCAGCGGCATGTTGCTTTGAGAAAGTCCGGGAGGTTTCCCCACGTTCTCTCTACCTGTACTGTGGTTTCCGGGGGTTCTTCTCCACATCCAGCAGCTCGTCGATGATCTCGGGGCTCTCCATCCGCTGCCCAATGAGGAAGAGGATGGCCATCATGCAGCGGACTTGGTGATACAGGAACGCCTGTCCTGTCACTTCAAACTGGCACAAGCGGAAGGGATCCTGTGGCCCCGTTTCTCCGCCCGCCTCTGCCCACATCACGCTGGCACTAAGGATCGTTCTTTGGAAGTTGACCACCCCGTTGGCGACATCCATTTTACAGAGGTTACGGAAATCGTGGGTCCCCACGTACCTCTGGGCTGCTGTGTGCATGAGGGCCACGTCCAGGTCAGCACAGGGGAAGAAATACCTGTAAGTCCTCTTGAGGCAGCTAAACCTGGCGCTGAAATCGGGCTCCACGGGGGCCCAGGCCAGCACCCGGATGTCAGGGGGGAGCACCCTGTTCAGAATGTGGGTGTAGCGGAGCTCCTCTCCCTCGTCTTTGCTGTCTGAGGCAACCTCGTGGCCATTGAGCTGCTTCCACTCCGACAGGTTCGAGCGGAGATCCAGGGAAATCACCTGTGGCAGAAGGGAAGCTGGGATTAGATCACAGATGGCCGCACTCAGCAAGTGGAGCCTAGACCTCCTACACCACTGTGGAATAAATTTAGGATCTCCTACAGATGATGGTGCCTTAAATCAGGTGCTCTCAGCACTCCTTCCTGCAGGGAACGCTGCAAGCGCCTCTGCTGCGACTCTGAGCAGATGCTGTGGATTCCTTTAATAAAACAGAGTGCTGTAGGCTGCCTGCTTAGCCCGGGCTCCAAACAGCTTCAACTTCAGACCCTGGTTTAGGGATAGAATGTGGGGTGTTTTTTTTTTGACTGTAAGGCAGTGACATCTTGGCTGTCTGGGAAACCTGTGTGGGGACAACTTCATGATGCCGCAGGTGCCTGTGTGCTTTAAACAGTGCAAGAAAAGGCAGCCCCTGCTCTTATTTCATGTGGCTCATCTCGTGAAGAACCAACCACCCACCCGAGTCAAACCCACCCTGTCAAGGCAAAATGATTCTATGAAAAGCTCAGGCAGCTCTTCTCTTCGGCTCAGGCAGTGGGAGAGGCTGGCTCAGCGGCGGAGCTGAGCTCTCCTGGTGGCTCAGCCAGCCTGATGGCTCTGTGCCCACAGAGCAGGCTGGCTGGCTGGCTCCCCTCCCTCCAGCTCCTGCTCCCACGCTCTCTTCCGCTGGCTGCGGCTTCCGTAGACCCTTCTGCACAGCGATTCAGCTGCCTGGCTCTGCAGGAAGCTCTCAAAGGCTTGGATTTGGCTTTCTTTGGAGGGGTTAGGGAGTTAAATTGGCTGTTAGGGCTCTGCTAGGCACTGCAGTCAGCGCAGGAAGAAGTAAAGGGCATCTCCCCTCTTCTGGCAGCACTGAGCTGTTGGGAGGCTGCAGCCTAAAGTGCATTTCATCCTCTCCAAACAGGCGTCTGGAAAAACCTACCATTAATATGGAAAACAACCAGCACAAACAAATAATTGGAGGATCTAAAATTGTCATCCCCCTTGCGTGAAGCAGTTGCCAGGCTCACTTCCAGATTGAAAAGCTGGTGGTTTTTCAAAAATGAGCCCAACCTGTGCTATCTCGGCTCGTCATTGTGGGGCAGTTATCCCACCAGATTTCCATCCCACACAAGCAGCCCAGAAATGCAGGAAAGCTCGAGGGGATCCTCACCTGCCCAAAGGCACTGACACCTTTGTCTGTGCGCCCGCAGCGGTGGTAGTTGGAGGTCTGTCTGTTGTCCACCAGCCGTGTCTTCTTCAAGGCTTCAAAGAGCTTCTCCTCGATGGTGTTGTCAGTGTTCTCCTGGCTGGCGAAGCCCTGGTAGCCCCAGCCCAGGTAGGCAATCTTCAGTGCGACGTGTCTGCGGCCATAGGCAGCAAAATTGAACGGCCGCTGCTGGTGTTTCTTGGCTTTCCCAGGGGCCGATGGAGCCTCTTCTCTCCCAGCACTCTCCTTGTCCTCTTGGAGCTTCTCCTGCAGCTGCTTCACCTCCTTTTCCAGCTCCTGCACCCTCTTCAGGAGCTGCTCTTGGTTGGTTGCCACGCTCCCCTCAGCCATAGCTGCTGCTCTGCAGAGAAAGGCGGAGATCAGGGGGTTGCATTTTTATTTGACTTTCATCACTCCTAGAGGCTTGCTTGGTAAAAAAGTGGTTATCGTGGAATAATTCTTTAGTTTTCAACCCCTCCACGTTTCTGGTGGGGCGTGGGAAGGGCCACAGGCACTGAGCTGGGACAGTTTCATCTCACTCAGCTCTTGTTTTGTGCTTTGGAATCACTTCCCCTCCCCCAGGCGCTGCTGCTGCCACATGATGGGCTCTGCTCTGTCAGCTCAGGCGCGGCGGCAGCACGTTCCCAGCTTGCCTTTTGCGATCCGTGCAGAGCCATCGCGGAGCCCTTTCCATTTTCACACCACGCTCAGCCAGCATCAACACTCCAGGGAGCGCGTGAACGGCTGCCATTCATCCTGCCGCACCATCTGCTCCAGCGTTTCGTAACCGCACCCTGTACACTCATGGGTTTTCAAACCCGCTTTGCAGCACAAAGTATTCTTAGGCCTGTGGAGCAAGTGGAAACTGGCTCCGGATCCCCTTTCAGAGCAGGGCTTGAGGTTTACTGTAACCAGGCTCAAACTGCCTTCAGGCTACAGTAGACAACACCTAAAAGTACTGACTGAGCCTTTTCCTTCTCTGAGGCAGGAAAACGCCCTCTTGGATGCCCCTGGGTTAAACTGGGACCAGATACAGAACAAGGGGAGCCCAACCTGTGAAGGTCCCTTCCAACCCAAAGCATTCTAAGATTCCAACACTGTTACGGCTCCGCTCAGTGCTCACAGGTTGGGCTGAACTTGTCCTGTGTTTGTCCCTTATCCCCTTCGTACTCTGTGTAACTCATTTTAGTACCATTTTCGAGCAGGAATTTTGAGGTTGCTTTACAGCTGTGGTGCGCTTCCATCTGCTGTAGAGAAAGGGCAGGAGGTTTGGAATTGCAGCCGGCGTTCCCAGGGCCCCATAGGCCAAGCACCACCTAAACTGCAGCCCTGACCCCCAGGCACCGAGGGTCCAAGCCCTTGATCTCTTCAGCCAGCTTAACTGCGCCACAATAAATTATCTGCAGTTTGGTTTTTGCAGGATTCACACAGATTGGCACAAACTCAGGAGATGTGGGGACCGGAGCGGTGGATTTCGGTCACTCAGGCAGCTGAGGAGCAAGCACAGCCCGACGATGATCCTTACGCCCAGGCCTCTCTCGGTCTAGGGGTGCAATCAACCCCATTTCCTGAGGATCAGAGGGGAAGCAGGAGGATGGTTATGAAAAGAAAGGTGCTGAGGCACAGACCTGATGGAGGAGTGGAGGTCTTTGATGAGTCGGGGAGCAGCGAGACAGAGAGCAGCACCAACAGCTGGAGCCTGAGGCAGAAGATGCTTCATCACATGCCAGGCCCAGAAGGCAGCATCTCTGAGGGGGAAATAGAGTCAAACAAGAGCTCTCATGCCTGGTGGCCCTGCAGGGACAGCCCCTGCTTTCTCCCTGGGGGTATCGGGAGCCAGAACTCTCACGACACTCGTTACAGAGCTGCAGCAGAACAACCCAAGTCCTTCATTCCTCCACGGTCTCAGCTGCCAGGCCGTAACCGGGGAAAAACTGACTGTGTAGCCAAATATTTTGAATATAAACGAGATTGGGAGAAATTTAGAATCCCAGGGGAGGACTGGTGGAAAGAAGTGCGCTGGAGCATCCGGGAGAAGATGATCTGTGAGCCCGAGCTGCCCCGCCGCCCACAGCACCTACCCATCCCCAACAACTACACAGTGCCCACAGAGAAGAAGAGAGCTGACCTGTGCTGGAAGGTGCGCTGGGACCTGGCCAGGGGCCTCCTGCCTGAGAGAACTACTCCCTCGTAGCGCCCTGAGCCCTGCTCCTCTGAGCCAGGAACTGAGCACCGGCTGCTTTTATACATAAAGTGGTTACGTCTGTGATGCTTCAGCAATTCCTTTAATAAAGTCTGTGAAAAGACTTATGGTCCGTGGGCTGGTTTATAGAATCATGGAATGGCTTGAGTTTGAAGGGACCTTAAAGCCCATCCAGTCCCACCCCCTGCATCAGGGCCCCATCCAACCTGCCCTTGAACCCCTCTAGGGATGGGGCAGCCACCACTGCTCTGGGCAGCCTGGGCCAGGGCCTCCCCACCCTCAGAGTGAAGAATTTCTTCCTAATGTCTAATCTAAATCTTCCCCTTCCAATTTAAAGCCATTGCCCCTTGTCCTACCCCTGCCCTCCCTGATCCAGAGCCCCGCCCCAGCTTTCCTGGACTCCCTTTCAGTACTGGAAGCTACTCTAAGGTGTCCTAGGAGCCTTCTCCAGGCTGAACAACCCCAACTCTCTCAGACTGCCTCATAGCAGAGGTGCTCCAGCCCTTGGATCATCTCTGTGGCCTCCTCTGGACCTGTTCTAACAGTTCCACCTCCTTCTTACACTGCAGATTCCAGGCTGGTCTCACGGGAGTGGAGCAGAAGGGGCAGAATCCCCTCCTTCCCTGCTGCTCCCACTGCTTTGGATGCCGCCTGCATTAATGACAAACGCCTCAGCCAAGCTCTGCTGCTGGACACACTGTTAGCATAGAATCATAGAACAACCAGGTTGGAAGAGACCCACCGGATCATCGAGTCCAACCTTTCCTGTCAAACACTAACCCATGTCCCTCACCACCTCGTCCACCCGTCCCTTAAACACTTCTGAGGAAGGTGACTCAACCCCCTCCCTGGGCAGCCTCTGACAGTGCCCAATGACCCTTTCTGGGAAAAATTTTTTCCTCATGTCCAGCCTGAACCTCCCCTGGTAGAGCTTGAGGCCATTCCCTCTCCTCCTGTCCCCTGTCCCTTGGGAGAAGAGCCCAGCTCCCTCCTCTCCACAGCCTCTTTTCAGGGAGTTGGAGAGAGCAATGAGGTCTCCTCTCAGCCTCCTCTTCTCCAGGATAAACACCCCCAGCTCTCTCAGCCGTTCCTCAGAAGGCCTGTTCTCCAGCCCCTTCCCCAGCTTCTGCTCTCCCCAGCTCCCTGAGGTTTAGAACGTGTAAAGCTCTAGGAAGAAGCAGCAATGACTGTTCTGCTCAGGCTCTGGTGGCTCCAGCATCAGGAAATGCTTCAGGTCCCCCCAAAAAGGGCCCCGAGCCCCGACAGGACAGCTGGAAAAGCAGCAGAAAAGGCGTGTGAGGCGGCAGCCTTGAGCCCCGTGGGGCTCCCCCAGACTTCTGCTGGAGGGGAGCACAGGGACAAGGCAGAGCACATAGTTCGGGGGCCCCGTGTCACCCCACAGGGTGGGGGTCTGGCACCCCAGGGACATCCAGGAGTTGGGGGTTCCTCACAGGGTGGGGGTCTCTCCTAGGATGAGACATAGGCTCCTCATAGCTTTCGAGAGCTCTCTGGGCAATCCCACTCAGTTTGTGTGCTCTGCCCAGTTTTAGAGGCCTCATCCAGGTTTAGGGGGACCCATCACAGTTCAGGGAGATCCCTCCCGGTGTTCAGGGCTCCTCCTGGGACGCAGGGTTCTGTCACGGTTTGGGTTGATGCTTCCCAGTATCTGGGGCTCCCTCACAGCTTTTGGGGTCCTTCCCACAGTTTCAGGCTCCCCCCCGGCACTTAGGGCTCCCTCTCGGGATTTAGGGCATCTGTCCTGGGGTTTGGAGGATCCCTCCTGAATCAGGAGTCCTGCCCAGTTTTGGAGGCTCAATCCTGCATTAGGGGGTTCTGTCATGGTTTGGGGAGATCCTTTCCACCTTTTGCAGACCCTCACGGTTTTCGGGGCTCCTCCCGGTTAGGGGAGTTGCTCCTGGGTCCTTCCCGGAGTTTGGGGTCCCTTACAGGGTGGGGGAAATCCCTCCTGGTTTGGTTTGGCAGTCCTGCCCAGTTTTAGGGGCTCCCTCCTGTATTAGGGGAGATCCCTCACAGGGCTAGGCTTCCCTCCTGGAGTTTGGGGCTCCTTCCCTGGTTTAGGGGTCCTTCTCTGCGTGGGGTTCCCTCTTCAATGTTTGAGGAGATCCCTCCTGGTGTCAAGGGCTTCCTTCTAGGCCTGCCTGCTGGGACTCCCCTCACGAGCTCCGGAGGCTTCCTCCCGCTTTGGGGGGGATCCCTCGCAGCCTCGGGGGCTTCCCCGCTGTTTGGGGGCTCCCTCCCAGCCTTGGGGTCCCTCCCGGTGCCAGGGTCGCCCTCCCGGCGTTTGGGACTCCAGCTTTGCAGTAGGTCCCTCCCGCCTCGGAGTCGAGGGTGTCTCACCCCACCAGACCCCAGGTCCCCACCTGCGCCGCCGCCGCCGCCCGGAGCAGACCTCAGCCCAAATGCGGCTACCCGGACCGGAAGTGACTTCCCGGACCGGAAGTAACCTCCGACCGGAAATGACCTCCCCGACCAGTACCGCCTGAGGCCGACCCGCCCGGCGGCATCGGGCGCCGCAGCCCCGACGGGATCCGCCAGGGGGCGCCGGTGCCTGTCGGTGTGGCGGGTGATGGCGGCGGAGCGCGGGCGGCTGTGGCGGGAGGTGCGCGGCGGCCCCTGATCCCTTGATCCCGCCCGGAGCCGCCCCCCGCCTCGTAACGCTCCGCTCTGTCCTTACAGAAGCAGTCCTTACAGTATGGAAGTGAGCTGCTAGCAGCCTCTCTGGGAGAGATCCCTTGGAATCCCATTTACCTTGCTCTCGGCGAGCTTCTTCATTACTTCAGTCCTTGCGATTTCATCAAAACCAATGCTGTTCTTACCTGAAAAAGGAATTCTGTGAAAGGTGAGGCTCTTTCTAGTCAAAAGGACAGATGTGTTTTCCCAGAATCACTAGGTTAGAAAGGACCCACTGGATCGTCTAGTCCAACCATTTGCATTGATCACTTAAACATGCCCCTCATCACCTCGTGCACCTGTCTTCTAGACCTCTCCGGGGTAGGTGCCTCAACCACCTCCCTGGGCAGCCTGAACCTCCCCTGGTGGAGCTTGAGGCCATTCCCTCTCGTCCTGTCCCCTGTCACTTGGGAGAAGAGCCCAGCTCCCTCCTCTCCACAGCCTCCTTTCAGGTAGTTGGAGAGAGCAATGAGGTCTCCCCTCAGCCTCCTCTTCTCCAGGATAAACACCCCCAGCTCTCTCAGCCGTTCCTCATCAGGCCTGTTCTCCAGCCGCTTTACCAGCTTTGTTGCTCTTCTCTGGACTCGCTCCAGAGCCTCAACATCCTTCTTGTGGTTAGGGGCCCACAACTGGACACAGGATTCGAGGAGCAGTCTCACCAGTGCCAAGTACAGAGGGAGAATAACCTCCCTGGACCTGCTGGTCACACCGTTTCTGATCCAAGCCAGGATGCCATTGGCCTTCTTGGCCACCTGGGCCACTTCTGGCTCATGTGCAGTCACTGTCAACCAACGCCCCCAGGTCCTTCTCCTCCTGGCAGCTTTCTAGATAGACTTCTCCTAGTCTGGAGCTGCTCAGGGTTGTTGTGCCCCAATTGCAGGACCCAGCATTTGGCCTTGTTATACTTCATCCCACTGGACACTGCCCAGCGCTCCAGCCTGTTTAGGTCCCTTTGCAAAGCCTCCCTACCCTCCAGCAGATCGACACTTGCACACAGCTTTGTGTCATCTGCAAACTTGCTAAGGGAGCACTCGATGCCTTCATCCAGGTCATTGATGAAGACATTGAACAGGGCTGGACCCAGCACTGAGCCCTGGGGAACACCACTTGTCACTGGCCTCCAGCTGGACTTAACACCATTTCCCACCACTCTCTAGGCCCTCCAACCAACCAGTTTTCTACCCAGGAGAGTGTGCGTCTGTCCAGGCCAGAGGTGACTGTTTCCGTAGCAGAATGCTGTGAGAAACTGTGTCAAAGGCTTTACTGAAGTCGAGAAAGACCACATCTTCCCCTCATCCAGCAGTCGAGTGACTTTGTCATAGAAGGCGATCAGGTTGGTTTGGCAGGACCTGCCTTTTGTGAGCCCATGTTGACTGGGCCTGATCACCCGGTTCTCTTGCAAGTGCTTCATGATCGCACTCAAGATCACCTGTTCCATGACCTTCCCTGGCACTGAGGTCAGACTGACTGGTCTGTAGTTCCCCGGATCCTCCCTGCGACCCTTCTTGCAGATGGGCACAACATCAGCCTCCAGTCCAGTGGAACCTCCCCAGTCTTCCAGGACTGCTGGAAGATGATGGAAAGGGGTTTGGCCAATACATCCGCCAGCTCCCTCAAAACCCTAGAATGAATCCCATCTGGCCCCATAGACTTGTGGGTGTCCAGTTGGCCAAGCAGGGCTCTGACCACCTCCTCTCAGACCATGGGAGCCTCGTATTGCTCCTCTATTTCTGGGGTTTCTACACAGAGGGAACAGCTTTCTTTAACAATTAAAGACTGAGGCAAAGAAGGTATTAAGTACCTCAGCCTTCTCCTCATCCCCTGTCACCGTTGTTCCCTCTGTTTCCAGAGGGGACTGGATGGTCTCCCTAGTTCTCCTTTTGTTATTTATATATTTATAAAAAATATTTTTTTATTATCCTTCGCGGACTTAGCTAACCTGATTTCTAGTTGAGCCTTAACCCCTCTGATTTTTTCCCTACACAACCTCACTTCCCTCCTGTAGTCCACCCAAGTGGCCTGTCCCCTCTTCCAGAGCCTATAAACATTCCTTTTCTTCCTAATGTCACTTAAGATTTCTCTACTCAACCAAGCCAGATTTTCCCGACAGCTTTTTTTCCGGAGCACGGGGATGGCTTTCTCCTGAGCTGCCAGGATCTCCTTTTTGAAGAGCTCCCAGCCCTCAAGGGCTCCCTTGCCCTCAAGTACTGTCTCCCAGGAGACTTTGCCAACCAGCCTTCTAAACAGTTCAAAGTCTGCCCTCTGAAAATTTAGTGCTACCGTCCTGCTTAGCACCCTCTTCGCTTCACCTAGGACAGAAAACCCTATCATCTCGTGATCACTAAATCCTAGGCATCCCCCTACTGCCACATCCCCCACAAGGCCCTCTCTGTTGACAAACAGCAAGTCCAGGAGGGCACCTTCTCTCCTTGGTTCGTTGACCAGCTGTGCAAGGAAGTTGTCTTCCATGCACTCCAGGAACCTCCTAGACTGCTTCCTTTCTGCTCTATTGTACTCCCAGCAGATCTCAGGGAGATTGAAGTCTCCCACAAGGACAAGAGGCATTGATTTGGAGATTATCCCCAGCTCTTTACAGCAGAGCTCCTCAGCTGCTTCTCCTTGGCTGGGTGGCCTGCAACAGACTCCCAGCACAAAATCTACCTTCTTATGGGCTCCTCTGATTTTAATCCACAGGCACTCAATCTCCTCATCGCCACAATCTATCTCAGAGGTGTCCAAGTCCTCCCTTACAAAGTGGGCTACTCCACCTCCTCTCCTACCCTTCCTATCCCTTCTGAAGAGTCTGTACCCACCAAAGCTGTACTCCAGTTATATGAGTCATCCCACCACGTTTCCGTGATGGCAATGACATCATAGGCTCCTTGCCCTACGATGGCTTCCAGCTCTTCCATCTTGTTCCCCATGCTGCGTGCATTGGTGTAAAGGCACTTCAGCTGAGCTGCCGAGCCTTCAGCCCTCTTAGAGGGAACAGTTCTTGCTCCTAATTCCCTGTTAACTGGAGTAGCTGGCACCAGTATACCTACATCTCCTTTGCTGCTCCAGGGTGCACTCTCCCCCACTTCCTGTGCGGTGATGTGCTGCTGGTCCTCCCCAGCACACCCTCTCCTAATCTCTAGTGCCCCACATCCAGGCTCGTTCTTGCCTAGCCTGGACTCAATCCCTCCCCCTTTGCATCTAGTTTAAAGCTCGATTTATGAGCTTAGCTAAGTTTTTAGCAAGGGCCTTAGCCCCAACAGGAGACCCACATGCCCCAACCTTAGCAACCTTGTCAGGGGGTGCACGAACCACCCTCTGATCAAAGAATCCAAAATCCCTACTTAATAGGGTTTAAAATCCCTATTACTCAGGTTCACAATGTTATCGCTGCCTGTCCATCCTGTGCCCCTTGTCCTGCTGTGGTCGATACTGCTGTTAACCCTCGTGGTCTCGGGCCCTTAGAACTCTGGTAGTCTGATGTCACCATTGTACCTAGTTTTCAAAATGTTAAACGCGTTTATGTTACTATTGATACTTTTTCTCAGGTGATCTGGGCTACTGCTATGACAACTTCATCGTCAGTGGTGGTGCAGCGACACTGGCGTCAATGTTTTGCTGTCAGGGGAATACCCAGATCTATCAAAACAGATAACGGTTCTGGCTATATTGCACAATCCACTCAACAATTCTTACAGAAATGGGGAATTACTCATATTATGGGTATTCCTGGAAATTCTACTGGTCAGGCTATCATTGAGCGAGCTCATCATACGCTTAAGCAGCAATTACATAAAATGTCTCTGAAAACCCTCAGTCCTGAAGCTCAGTTAATGAGAGCTTTGTATGTTTTCAACTGGCTTAATGTACGTCATGACCATACCTTACCCCCTGTGGTACGACATACAACGCCTCAGTCTTCTGATTCTACTTCTCGTGATGCTAAACCACCAATCCTCTGGTTTGATGCACATAACAATGAATGGAGAGGACCTGTCCCTTTACCAACTTGGGGGAGGGGATATGCTTGTGTTTTAACAGAGACTGGTCCACGGTGGATACCTGCCAAATGGATCCGACCGTGGAAATCATCTTGACACTCCTTGCTCTTCTGTGTTCAACAAATTGTCAAGAGCTTCCAGCAGAGTTTACAGTGGAGGCAATGGAATCTCAAAGCAAGGCGAACATGTGGATCAAATGGGCAAATCAATCAGGCATAACAGATTTCTGTTTATCGTTGCACCAAGTAGAAAATCCCTTTAAAACCTGTTTAGTGGGAATTCCATGTCAATTTATCAGATTTTAATGACTGGGTAGCTATCCCGTCTCTGATAAATGAAACTGTCATTAATTCTACTGCTATGCAATAGCAATGGCCTTACTTTTCTACTCTAGTTGCCCTTATAGTAAAGTCCTTGACGAAGTCCATGTTATCGCCTCAGGAGTTCAATTTATTAGGATTCCAGAGTGTGACGGGATGCATAAAATTTAGTTCTGTCTCCTCTAGTGGTGACACCACCGTAACACCAAGGGATGATAAGTATTTGAGTGAACAGCATTGTAATGTTTCTGATATTCCGTACAATGTCACACAACCAAGAGATTTGCCTCCAGGATACTTTCTTATTTGCGGTGACCAGGCTTGGCCTGCTATCTCACGTCTTCCTTTTGGAGGCCCATGTTATTTGGGAAAGTTGACATTACTATTGCCAAGGAAAGAACACAGAGAGTTCTTAGTTGACGCAGCATCTAAGCATAAGGAAAGAGTTAAAAGAACGCTTTCTGTACTTGGCGCTAAGTGTAGTGACCGCGTAGTTTTGTGGGGAACCCCCATGAGCATTTTAACATCATTATTTGCTCCTCCTGTAGCACTGACTCATTTATCACTTACATTAAACTCACTAGCCTGCTGGGCAGGAAAACAAATGAATATAACCTCACACATTTTGTATGATCTGAGGCCGCCAGCCTTCGGAAAGCCACCCTCCAAAATAGAGCTGCAATTGATCTTTTGCTCTTAGCACAGGGCCATGGCTGTGAAGAATTTGCAGGCATGTGCTGTCTTCATTTGACTGATAGATCTCAATGAATCCATTCAAAACTGCGACAGTTGCAGGAAAATATGAACAAGTTGATCATGCAAAAGAATCTGCTGGATGACTGGTTGAGATCATTGGGTTTTGGTGGTTGGCTATTAGCCTTGGTGAAATACGGAGGTCTTATTTTCATCACCATTATACTTATTTTGATCCTTTTTCCATGTATTTGGCAATGTGCAGTAGGTATGCTCCAACACAGTTTCTTGAAAACAGAAAGGGGAAGCTGTGGCTCTCGCTGCTCTCAAGTAACCCCAATTAGCGAAGATTTGAAGAGTTCCTTATCCCAAGGACGAACCAGGGGACAGCAAGGATGGAAGAGAAGGAAGTGGGCCAAAGACAGTTCCGGATCTTTATGAATAATGTGTCTCGTTAGGCCTAATTAACTGTGTATTGGCTAGCTTTTAGATGCCACCTGAGTAAAGATATACCTAATTGTATCTTATGAAGTAATTATTATGAAAATGTCATGGTAACAATAGTTAAGCACATATCATAGAAAAGGTAAAAACATCAATAAAGTGGATACTTGTCACATTCATACTGCGTGTATTGCAGCACCTCAGCTCTGTCTCCGCAACAATTGGTGACCTGACGTGATTAGGCAACGTGATTCAGAGTCGTGAAGACGTGACATCACAATAGGTATCAAAGCGATGCCACGATAGGCGTCTTGAAGAACTGATGCTATTATAGGCATCGTGGCGAAAAGGAAGGGAGATGGAGGGCGCTGCTGTGAGTCCTGAAGAACCAGCTGGGGGGTCCTTGGAAGCCAACTGGCTAAGGCGAGCAGCTTGCTATTGGTTATGGGAACTACTGTATCAGTAGGAGCTCATGCCGTTTTATCTATGAGTTTGGCACAGAAGCATGATGCCACGTTAAGAGAAAAAGAGAAGGCTGCTTAGATGTGACATGAGGAGGAGGAGTTCAAGTGTTGTGGATGTGTAGGAAGATGCTCAATTAAAACCACAGTATTTGTTCTGTAACGTTCTCTCCTGCTATATTTAAACACAGAATTACTCCCCTGAGCATCACAAAAAATAAGCAACAATTAGAGAACCAGCTTAGGCGATTGTTAGTGTTTTACTGTTTACAACGTAGCTTTATATTAACATCACTTAGTGTACCAGTGTTCATCAGGATCTCTGAAAGTCAAGTCACAAAAAAATATAAAAGAATAAAGATCGAAAGTTATACCCTTCTTATATTCAGGAAGCCTAAATCTTAAAAAAATTATGAGTTTTACTAGAGAAAATTATTTTAAATACAAGGATTTTGGCTTAAAAATATAGAAAAAACTTATTTAGGCTAATCATAGAATCATAGAATCACTAGGTTGGGAGAGACCCACCAGATCATCGAGTCCAACCGTTCCTATCAAACACTAAACCATGGCCCTCAGCACCTCATCCACCTGCCCCATAAACACCCTCGCTGGGCAGCCTCTGCCACTGCCCAACGACCCTTTCTGTGAAAAAACAGTAGCCAAGTGGCAGGAAGCTTGGTCGCCATGACGCTGGGCAGGGTGACCCTGCGCAACAGGACGCTGGAGCTGCGGGTGGCTGCCCAGGGGCGATTCCTCTGCCAGGGGCTCTTCCCGGAGCGAGGGCGACTCCACGTCGGCTACGCCGCCGTCCTCTTGCGCGTCTTGGGTAAGCACTGGCCGATGGCCACCGTCGCCTTCCCTGGAATCCCTGCCCTTGCCTATGAGCCCTAGAGGCTCGTACAGGCCGGCAGTGTGTGCTGCTGACCAGCGAAGAGCCTGCTAGCCCATGGGAGTCTTCCACTGGCCTGTGTAGTGTGCTCCTGGCCAGTGAAGAGCTCAGTAGCCACCGAAGGGCCCCACTACTCACGGAAGCGTGCTACTAGCCACTGTAGAGCTCTGCTAGCCAATGCAGGGGCCTGCAGCCAACGCAGCACTGTGCTAAGCAGGAAAGTTAGCCAACGTGGCACCCCACGAGCCAACAGAGCACCCCGTAAGCCAATGGAGCACTGCGCTAGCCAGCACGGCAGCACACTAGCCAACATAGCATTCCACTAGCTGAAGTAGCTCGCCATTAGCCAACGCAGCACTCGGCCAGCGAAGGGCCCCGTAAGCCAAGGCAGAGCCCAGCAAAGCACCCCACTAGCCATCACAGCGTCCTGCTAACCTCCAAACCCGCACCCAGGCCAGCTGACCTGTGCTGGAAGGTGCGCTGGGACCTGGCCAGGGGCCTCCTGCCTGAGAGAACTACTCCCTCGTAGCGCCCTGAGCCTTGCTCCTCTGAGCCAGGAACTGAGCACCGGCTGCTTTTATACATAAAGTGGTTACTTCTGTGATGCTTCAGCAATTCCTGTAATAAAGTCTGTGAAAAGACTTATGGTCCGTGGGCTGGTTTATAGAATCATGGAATGACTTGAGTTTGAAGGGACCTTAAAGCCCATCCAGTCCCACCCCCTGCATCAGGGCCCCATCCAACCTGCCCTTGAACCCCTCCAGGGATGGGGCAGCCATCATTTCATAGAATCACAGAACAACCAGGTTGGAAGAGACCCACTGGATCATCGAGTCCAACCATTCCTATCAAACACTAAACCATATCCCTCAGGACCTCGTCCACCCACACCTTAAACCCCTCCAGGGAAGGTGACTCAACCCCCTCCCTGGGCAGCCTCTGACACTGGGAGAAACTTTTTCCTCATGTCCAGCCTGAATCTCCCCTGGTGGAGCTTGAGGCCATTCCCTCTTGTCCTGTCCCCTGTCCCTTGGGAGAAGAGCCCAGCTCCCTCCTCTCCACAGCCTCCTTTCAGGGAGTTGGAGAGAGCAATGAGGTCTCCTCTCAGCCTCCTCTTCTCCAGGATAAACACCCCCAGCTCTCTCAGCCGTTCCTCAGAAGGCCTGTTCTCCAGCCCCTTCCCCAGCTTCTGCTCTCCCCAGCTCCCTGAGGTTTAGAACGTGTAAAGCTCTAGGAAGAAGCAGCAATGACTGTTCTGCTCAGGCTCTGGTGGCTCCAGCATCAGGAAATGCTTCAGGTGCCCCCAAAAAGGGCCCCGAGCCCCGACAGGACAGCTGGAAAAGCAGCAGGAAAGGTGTGTGAGGTGGCAGCCTTGAGCCCCGTGGGGCTCCCCTAGACTTCTGCTGGAGGGGAGCACAGGGACAAGGCAAAGCACATAGCTCGGGGGCCCCGTGTCACCCCACAGGGTGGGGGTCTGGCACCCCAGGGACATCCAGGAGTTGGGGGTTCCTCACAGGGCGGGGGTCTCTCCTAGGATGAGACGTAGGCTCCTCATAGCTTTCGAGAGCTCTCTGGGCAATCCCACTCAGTTTGTGTGCTCTGCCCAGTTTTAGAGGCCTCATCCAGGTTTAGGGGGACCCATCACAGTTCAGGGAGATCCCTCCCGGTGTTCAGGGCTCCTCCTGGGACGCAGGGTTCTGTCACGGTTTGGGTTGATGCTTCCCAGTATCTGGGGCTCCCTCACAGCTTTTGGGGTCCTTCCCACAGTTTCAGGCTCCCCCCCTGGCACTTAGGGCTCCCTCTCGGGATTTAGGGCATCTGTCCTGGGGTTTGGAGGATCCCTCCTGAATCAGGAGTCCTGCCCAGTTTTGGAGGCTCAATCCTGTATTAGGGGAGATCCCTCACAGGGTTAGGGTTCCCTCCTGGTATTTGCTGCTCCCTCCCAGGATTCATGGGGCTCTTCCTGGAGTTTGGGGCTCCTCCCCTGGTTTTGGGGTCCCTCACTGGTTGGGGCTCCCTCCTCATTGTTTGAGGAGATCCCTCCTGGTGTTAGGGGCTTCCTTCTAGGGCTTGGAGAGATCCCTCCCGGTTTGGGGACCCCTCCTTGGGTCTGGAGCCAGCTCCCGGGATGAGAGATGGATTCCTCCCAGCGCCTGGTGGGTCCCTCCTGGGATTTGGCGTGAACTCCCAAGCTGGAGGGAAGGCTCCCTCCTAGGATCTGGATGTCCTTCCCTGGGGCTGTGAGGGCATCCTCAGGACTGGAGGTGCCGCCATGGCCTGGCGAGACGGCCTCCTGCTCTTTGCGACTCCAGCTTTGCAATAAGTCCCTCCAGCCTCGGAGTCGAGGGTGTCCCCTCCCACCAGTCCCCCCGGATGTGACCACCCGGCCGGAAGTGACTTCCAACACCGGAAGTGACTTCCAACACCGGAAGTGAGCCCCCCGACCCGTCCCGAGAGGGGCCAATCCGCCCGGCGGCATCGGGCGCCGCAGCCCCGACGGGATCCGCCAGGGGGCGCCGGTGCCTGTCGGTGTGGCGGGTGATGGCGGCGGAGCGCGGGCGGCTGTGGCGGGAGGTGCGCGGCGGCCCCTGATCCCTTGATCCCGCCCGGAGCCGCCCCCCGCCTCGTAACGCTTCGCTCTGTCCCCACAGCGCCCCCAGCACCGGCGGCTATGGCGGGAGGAGCCGCGGGAGGAGCAGGACGAGCAGGACGAGCAGGAGAGAGGTGAGGTGATGGGGGCAGCGGGGTCCGGGCTCAGCCTCTGGCACCGAGTGTGGCCGCGACGAGCTGTGCTGGCTGGAGCACCTTCCCTTTCAGTAGAGGGTGGGGGATGATGTGGTTGGAGCAGCCCTGAGGTTGGACAAGGGGGATGAGAAGCTCCACGTGAGCCGGCAACGAGCTGAGTGAGCCCAGAAATCACCCGTGTCCTGGGCTGCATCTCAAGCCGTGGGAGCAGCAGGGCCAGGGAGGGGATTCTACCCCTCTGCTCTGCTCTGCTCTGCTGTGCTCTGCTCTGGGCAGACCCAGCCTGGAGCCCTGTGTCCAGTTCTGGAGTCCTCAGCACAGGAAGGACATGGAGCTGTTGCAGCAAGTCCAGAGGTGGCCACCAAGATGAACCAAGAACTGGAGGGTTAGGCTCCAAAACAATTTGCTAAGACGACAAGGCAGAGTTGGCAGCAACAAAAATGTTCATTACAAATTGCAAAAATAAATGCGCATAAAAATTCATAGCTGATGGACCAGCGGCCGCCCCACGGCCAGTTGACCCCGAAATGAGCATTCGAGGGGTTCTTATAGAGCCAAGCTCCCACAGTTAAACAAAGACTCCAAAGACATGCAATTAATACAGGAATTTTACAAGCCAGATAGTAACATCATGGTGTCAACTCATATCTTGGGAGAAGGATTTATGGTCATCCTGAGGGGAGATGTCTCCTGAAACTCCCCTTCATTCTTCTTCCCTCCCAGAGTCTGGGACAGACAGGCCTTATCTGCAGTGCGTCCCAGGCCAGCAGCCCAGCCTTGAAAATAAACAATAAAAATGCTCTGACAGGAAGGCTCCTGTCAGTCCTGACTTTCACATCAGTCTCTGATCAGTCACATCGGTGATTGATCTGGCTCAGTTTCTAGAGGTTTGTATTTGGGAAGGACCGGCAGTTTTATTCTTGCTCTATGGTTCTGTACAAACTTTACAAAAGCATTTACGATGCAAGGACTTACAGTGAAAACAAGCAGAAACAGGACACGTGGTCCAGCAAGAGCAGTTACTAATGTGGTCAGCAAGGGGGACCAGATGTACATCCTCTCGTACGATGAATCTGATTCTTGTCTTTCTCTTTCTTGCTTCAAGTGGGTCTCCTCAATCTTTCTGACTTTACTGTGTGTCTGATCTGATTTCTTCCTCATGTCTAACAGCTTCTTACTTTTCACTGACAACTTTACAATATACATTGGTTCACTATACGGGTTAGCAAAACTGATACTTCTCATGTTATAGTATTGAGAAAAGATTGTTTTGACTCGGACGAGTTTACCGATAATTCATGTCCTTAAAGTCAGCAAATTACTAATGGTATCTCAATAACAGATAATCAGCTTCAGTTTTATTCTCCAGAATTGGTGCCTTGTTTGGTGGTTTTCCTGCAAAATCTTCAACAAAAAACTCATTTCCAGGTAGAGATTGATCTTAAACTTTTATGCCATGCAGCTTGTTTCTCAAACGAGTTCAGCCAGTGTTGCTAGCTGATTAGACAAATTCTCTCCTAGTTCTGTGAGGTCCCCTCCTGTGTACTGCAACTGGTACACAGGGCTAACACTTGGGTTTGGGTTTTTTTGGTTTTTTGGGGGTTGTTTTGGTTTTTTTGCACTACTTCAAGACTTTCAAGCTGGAGGCCAGTGACAAGTGGTGTTCCCCAGGGCTCAATGCTAGGTCCAGTCTTGTTCAGTGTCTTCATCAATGACCTAGATGAGGGCATTGAGGGTACCCTTAGCAAGTTTGCAGATGACACAAAGCTGTGTGCAAGTGTCGATCTGCTGGAGGGTAGGGAGGCTCTGCAAAGGGACCTAAACAGGCTGGAGCGCTGGGCAGTGTCCAATGGCATGAGGTTTAACACGGCCAAATGCCGGGTCCTGCACTTGGGGCACAACAACCCTATGCAGAACTACAGACTGGGAGAAGCCTGGTTGGAAAACTGCCAGGAGGAGAGGGACCTGGGGGTGTTGGTCGACAGCAACTGACCATGAGGCAGCAGTGTGCCCAGGTGGCCAAGAAGACCAATGGCATCCTGGCTTGGATCAGAAATGGTGTGACCAGCAGGTCCAGGGAGGTGATTCTCCCTCTGTACTCAGCGCTGGTGAGGCCACTCCTTGAATATTGTGTCCAGTTCTGGGCCCCTCAGCACAAGAAGGATGTTGAGGCTCTGGAGAGAGTCCAGAGAAGAGCAATGAAGCTGGTGAAGGGGCTGGAGAACAGACCCTATGAGGAGCGGCTGAGAGAGCTGGGGTTGTTTAGCCTGGAGAAGAGGAGGCTGAGAGGAGACCTCATTACTCTCTACAAGTATCTGAAAGGTGGTTGTAGAGAGGAGGGAGCTGGACTCTTCTCCCAAGTGACAGGGGACAGGACAAGAGGGAATGGCCTCAAGCTCCGCCAGGGAAGATTTAGGCTAGAGATTAGGAGGAAGTTTTTCAGGGAAAGGGTCATTGGGCATTGGAATAGGCTGCCCAGGGAGGGGGTTGATTCCCCTTCCCTGGAGGTGGTTAAGACACGAGTGGATGAGGTCTTGAGGGACTTGGTTTCGTGTTAGATAGGAATGGTTGGACTAGAAGATCCGATGGGTCCCTTCCAACCTGGTTGTTTTATGATTCTATGATTTCCCAACAACCTGGTTGTTTTATGATTCTGTGATTCTTTAGCAAGGTCAAAAGAAGTGCTTGATGCCGATATTGGCTTTTTGACAACTCTTAGCTGTTTGCTGTTTTATCAGCAACAATCCGATGATTTATTCTCTCCATCTGGCTTCAGGACTGTGATCAGTATGGAGAATGTAACTACCCATCAGTTCTTAAAGTTTCGTTAATCTTTTATCGTTTTAGCATAAATGTATACCTCTACCTAACAATATTACTGCAGGCACTCTAAACAAGGGATAATTTCAGCTAACAAAGTTTCCGACCAGCCTGAGAAAGCATCTATTAGTGCTGATGAATGTCAGTGCGTTCTTTCCCATTTTATTGGGAGTTCAGAGGTACCTGGAAAGGTTTGTTTTGTTTTCTTGCCATATTGGTAATCAATTTTCTCTCTTAAATCAGAATCAGGGATTTGAAGTTTACCGTCTGGAACTAAAGCAGTTTTATTCCTGCATTTTTCTGTGGTCATCTTGGCCTCAAAATCTCCTGCCAATTTGTTACTAATTTTACGACCAGCATTACCTCTTTGGTGACCTTTGTAGTATGTGATCTTTTTGCTGGTTCCAGTGCTTGCTTTCTGGGCTGATGTTCCTGGGGTAACGCTCTGGCTCCTATTACTTCTCCGGTGGCAGTTACTGCATCTCTGGCTTTATGATGTCTTTGTTCCACGAAACTGCCTCTGTCAGTGTACCAGGAGTTTTCCGCATCTTGCTGGTTTTAAAGCAGCTTCCCTAAGGAAAGATGCTGGATTCACAGTGTTAGTGGTGATGATAGTCGCATCTCGATCTCGAGGGGGAAGCCAGTGGCTTTTCTGCCCCAGCACCGCTGAGACTGGGCGTGATATCCAGTCCTTTTTACAGGGGCTTAGCTGCTGTGTCAGCACTTGTAGGGCCATCCCCTCTTTTTCATGAGCTTTGTATAAACACCGACCTGTCATTCCCAGAAGGGTTCTGAGTCCCTTTACCATTCCTGGCATGAGTGTGCAGCAAATTGTTCCTTTTCGGCTGTCTGTGTCTTCTGGAGATCTCGAATCCGGAGTAGGCAAGTTGTGGCTGTATAGGCTGCGCTTTCTGCTGAAAGTCCTGACACCTGCTCACTTCAAAAGTCCAATAAACTTACAGCCCGTCGCTCACAGTCCTCTTCTGCTTGTGTGGCCCTCAGGAGGTCACATACTGCAGCAGGGTTCCAGTCTCAAGTGTTCAGGTTCCAGTCTCAAGCTTTCAGGTCTCGAACTAGCTGCTCTTCAGGAACAGTTCAGCTGTTTACAATACTTTGAGGTAATACCGTTCAGGTTAGTTGCATTTTCCTCAAGTCGCTTTTGTTTTCAGCCAGTATCAAGCAGGAGAGAGCATCCTTCAAATCCAGTTCGGTAAACTGCAGTTCATTTTAAAATTAGTTGGCAAGGTACAGGGATTTACTACTACTGAATGTAGCTTTTATCTAGTTCCTTTATAGGAAATATTGGAGCATTCTATTTTGCTTCCTATTTCTCTAATAACCCATATTGTCAATAATTAATTTTATCTTCTTTACAACTTCTCTAATCACAGAGGGTGTTACCTGACGTGAGCCAAATTTACCTTTTCATGTTTCAGATTTCTAGTCTTTCAGATATCTCAGAAGTCCACGTGTCTGGATGAACCTGCTTCAGAACTTTGCTGTCACGGTGTTCTTGTACCTGTCTTAAAGACAAACTCGATACTTTGATTAGTTGATGATCTCTGACTTTAAAATTCGTCTCTCCTGCCCCAGCTGCCGTTTCCATCTCTAACTGCTTTAGTAAATCTCATTAAGGTCTAGGGGCTCCTAGCTATCAAACTGAGGTATAACTCACTTGTTTTTCAATTCCTACTTAACAGACTACCCAAGGATTGCTTTCTCGGTTTGGTCAGCAGCTTCTGTTACAATCACAAGATTTCATTTTGATCTACAGGAATCAGTTGCTGGTTTACACAGAGGTTCCCGTACTTATCAAGAACATAACTCTTTGCATTTTTCAACTTCCTTGACTCAAGTTCAGCTACAGTTCCCAATTCTGATTCTTTTATTTTACCCAAGCTCAGTTACAGCACTCGATTCTGATTTCTTACAGTGTGCACATCGACTGTCTCTTGATTTCAGGCTCCATTCTTATGTCACGTTCTCTTGCTGCTTCAGGTGATTTTGCAAACTGGGAAACAGACCTGCACACATTATTTTTTTTTTAATTTTCTTCACACTCTAAGAACAACGTTAATTACAGCAAGACGGCTGCTTGGTGGAACACCGATTCTTTTGTGATTTAAGATCTTAGTGATGTGAAATAGCTTCGCTGGCCCTTCTTTTAAATGCAGCCACTCTGCCAGCTTCTCAGATCGCTTGTGGATTTTCTTTGCTCTGGATCTTACATTCAGGACAACTCAGACCTTAACTATTTGTTACTTACACTAAGCCATGTACAATCTGGACAAGAGTCATCTCATTTTTGCAACAAAACAAATACAATTCTGCACAAATATCTCATTCCACTGAAGGAAGGGACAAATCCTGTTAACAAAAGGAAATTGATAGTTTAGCTTGTTCGTGACTTGAAAACAAGGACAGTTTTACAGCAGAGACAAAAGACAGACTTGAAGACTTAAGAGGTCCCTAGGGAGTTAAGAGGCATCAGAGGCAAGCAGGAGAGACAAAAAAACCCGTGAGGACATTTAACTGTGTATTTCTTGGAACTCACACACACCCCAACATTAACTTATTCACTACAAAACACACAGGAACCACACATTCACTTCAAAGCGCCTTATAGTGCCACAGTTTCAATTGCTGTGATTAATGTCACCCCACAAGGGGAAGACTTAAAATGTACCCTTGATCTGAGGATTACCGTCTGTTCCCGCAGGGGTCCAGCCGAGGAAGGGGAGTCTCTCCGAAAAATTTTTCGAGAGAGAGTCGCATAGGCCAGCGGACTCCGCAGCCGAGCAGAGTTTCACGTGGGTTACAAAGAACTCAGGCTTAACATTTTAATTTAGCTATTGAGGCAGGTACACTCTCTTCAAAGCTGGAGAAAACTCAGGATTGCTCTTCAGAGTGTTTCTGACAGTCAATGATTTCAAAACTTTATATACACAAAATGATTTTCATACTCATATTCTCTCTGAAGTTACAAGCAGACTTTTTCCCGCAGATAAACTTCACTATTTCACGTCCCCAAATTGTCCCTTTAACACTTCCCACACAAGTTACAAAGCAGCCTTCACAACCTCCCAGGGCCCGATCCTTATCCAGCAACCGCTTCTTTTAACTCTTAACTTTCCTGCAAGCCGAAAAGGAAAGATTTTGCAAAAGAAGCCACCTTGGGCTTTTTTCCCCGTTTCTGGGAGGGCAGAACAGACTCTGATTCTGCGTCAAATACTTTCTAGGATCAGATAAATTTAGGTAAGGGTGACCGTATGTTAAGAGTACAGTTTATAAGAGCCGGATCAAATCCTGGGGATTCTCAGAAAATGGTTTGTGTGCTGCTGTTTATTGTCTTACCTGCCCAGTAGAATTACATGACACACGTTCGGGCAGGTTCGGGTACAATTTCGGGGGGAGAAGCAGTTCAGGTATTTTCTTTTTCTCTTTCCCCGTATCGTATACCGATCCAGGTGGTGTTTCAGGTGGACTTAAACGTCCTTCATTTGTATTTTCAGACTCCAGTTGATCTTTTTGTGTCGGGTAAGGGGAGGTAAAACCGGTTTCAAATCTCTCCGGTCCCTATCCAAAATTTTCGGAGCTTGCCGTAGCGGCAAGGTTGCAGTCTTATTTTTGGATGGGACCCACGGTATGAGCCAGGAAGGTGGCTCTTCTACGAAATAACGCGATGCCAAAAGATACGGAGTCTGATTGGGGTGATTGTCCATTAGAACCGATTGAACCGAATAGATAGCCTGAAGGGCAAATATTCCTTGGGGTGGCCAGCCCGCTTGGGACGTTGGCCATTCGAATGCCGAATTATCAATTCAAGCCGACTGGCGTCAGATTGACTTTGACTCTGCCCCATTTCGTATCTCAAGAACACACTAAAAGCAACGATAAACACAACGATGATTACAGTACCACAAATCCCACGTGCCAAACGCGAATACCAGAACAAGCGCCTACATTCGATACCAATAAAAAAACAGGACAGATTCAGTTCGGGGGGAGGTAGCACATCAACCCTCTCAGATTGGGATTGGCGGGGGGGGTTGCCCCCCCAAACCTCTCAGATTCAGATGGAGATGGGGGTTTGTCCCCCCCCCCCCCACACCTTCAGGGAGCAGCTGGGCGTCCCCAGCAGGACTCCAACCCTGAGAACAAGACACCGCATCCGGGTCCAAGTTTACGTTCTCTTATTGGGTCTTTAGTTCAGATTGGGCCCCAGAGAAATCAGAATCTGATCAGGTACCAGGTTCTACTCACCTTCCTCAGAGGGAAGCTGGTTTCAGAATCAGAATTTGCTTTTTCCATTTCAGAATCAGAAATCAGATCTCCTGTCCTGCTGTGTTAGCAAAATCCCGACGAGTCCCCAAACTGTTAGGCTCCAAAACAATTTGCTAAGACGACGAGGCAGAGTTGGCAGCAACAAAAATGTTTATTACAAATTGCAAAAATAAATGCGCATAAAAATTCATAGCTGATGGACCAGCGGCCGCCCCACGGCCAGTTGACCCCGAAATGAGCATTCGAGGGGTTCTTATAGAGCCAAGCTCCCACAGTTAAACAAAGATTCCAAAGACATGCAATTAATACAGGAATTTTACAAGCCAGATAGCAACATCGTGCTGTCAGCTCATATCTTGGGAGAAAGATTTATGGTCATCCTGAGGGGAGATGTCTCCCAAAACTCCCCTTCATTCTTCTTCCCTCCCAGAGTCTGGGACAGACAGGCCTTATCTGCAGTGCGTCCCAGGCCAGCAGCCCAGCCTTGAAAATAAACAAGAAATAAAAATGCTCTGACAGGGGAATCCTGTCCTTCCTTGAAAATAAGCAAGAAATAAAAAATGCTCTGACAGGAAGGCTCCTGTCACAGGAAAGCTGGGGAGGGGCTCTTGATCAGGGAGGGCAGGGGTAGGACAAGGGACAATGGCTTTAAATTGGGGGAAGGGGGAAGATTTAGAGTAGACATGAAGAGGAAATTCTTCATGCTGAGGGTGGGGAGACCCTGGCCCTGGCTGCCCCATTCCTTGAAGTGATCAAGGCCAGGTCAGATGGGGCTTGGAGCCCCCTGATGCAGAGGGAGGTGTCCCTGCCCGTGACGAGGGGGCTGGAATGATGTCATCTTTAATTCCCTTCCAACTCAAAGCACTCTGTGACACCAAGTTGGGAGGAAGGGTCAATCTGCTTGAGGGCAGGGAGGCTCTGCAGGGGGACCTGACCAGGCTGGATCCATGGGCTGAGACCGACGGCATGAGGTTGGCCAAGGGCCAAGTGCCAGGTCCCGCACTTGGGACTCAACAAGCCCAGGCAGCTCCAGGCTTGGGGACGAGTGGCTGGAAAGCTGCCCCATGGAAAAGGCCCTGGGGGTGTTGGCTGACAGCAGCTGAACGTGAGCCAGCAGTGGCCCAGGTGGGCAAGAAAGGCAACAGCATCTTGGCTTGGATCAGCCCTGGGGTGGGCAGCAGGAGCAGAGCAGGGATCGTCCCCCTGGACTCGGCGCTGGTGAGGCTGCACCTCAACTTCTGGGGTCAGTTTTGGACCCAAGAAGGACGTTGAGGGGCTGGAGCGTGTCTGGGGAAGGGTCTTGAGAAGAGGAGTTATGAGGAGCAGCCGAGAGACCTGGGGTTGAATGTGGAGAAGTGGAGACTGAGGAGAGATGTCATTGTTCTCTGCAGCTCCTGGAAAGGAGGTTGTAGTGAGGTGGATCCTGGGCTTTTCTCCCCGGATGAGAGGAAATGGCCTCAAGTTGCACCAGGGCAGGTTTAGGCTGGGCATCGGGAAGAAATTCAGGAAAAAGATGCTGTCCAGGGAGGTGGTAGGGTCACCGCCTCTGGTGGATTTCAAAGCCAGGCAGATGAGGTGCACAGGGATGGTTCAGGAGAGGACTGGGAGGGTTGGGATTGATGATGCCAAAGGTCTTTTCCAACCAAGTGATTCTGTGATTCTCTGAGAGAACTGGGGGAGAGGGAGAGAAGGGAAGAAGGAAGAGGCAGGGGAAGCTCCTCTGTCCTCACTGGCGCCTTCCTTTCCAGAGAACCCGGCAGAATCCTCCCTGCTGAGCAAGCTGATCCGTACGTCTCTGGTGGAGTCGAGTCACAATGTGGAGATCCTGCAGCAGGACCCCAGCTCCCCGCTCTCTTCCATCAGATCCTTTGAGGAGCTGCCCCTGTAAGTCATGGCAGGTCAGGCAGGTAGAGCAGGCGAGCAGCCGCCTCCACTCCTGACACGCTGTCCTGTCCTCTGTCTTCCAGGAAGAAGGAGCTTTTGCGGGGGATTTACATGGCAGGCTTCAACCGGCCATCCAAGATCCAGGAGCAGGCTCTGCCCATCATGCTGGCGTATCCGTGAGTAGCCGCGCTGCGTCGCTGAGCCCTGGGTCCCTCGAGGTGTCCCCGGCCCCGTGACACCCGCCCCTTGTGCACCACTAAGCAGTCTTTGCCTTGCAGGCCCCAAAATCTGATTGCCCAGAGCCAGTCAGGGACAGGGAAAACAGCAGCTTTTGTCTTGGCCATGTTGAGCAGAGTTAATGCCAGCGAGAAATACGCGCAGGTAACACAGGAGAGGGAGAGCTGAGGCAGGAGGGCTCTACTGGAGCCCGCCAGGTGCTGTTAAGGACGCAGCTCTGGTTTGTGTCCCCGTCCCTGCTGGAGGGGACAGTGACGCCCCAGGGCGTTGGCGGCAGCAGGTAGGGCCGAAGGGAGGTGGTGCCCACCTGAGGCAGGTGCTGACGCTTGTTGGCAGTGGATTAAGCCAGGCTTTAGAGAGCCTGGAATTTAAACGCTGAAAATCAGGCGCAGAGGTGCTGGATTCTGGTGGCTCCGGCAGCCCCATGAGCCCTGGTCACCTCTGCCCACAGAATCGGCTCTGCCAGCTGCCATTTAAAGTCTCTCATCTCAAGTGCAGGGGGCGATTTAAACACTTGCTTTAAATCTAGGTGCAGAAACCAGTGTCACTGAGCTTCCAGAGACACATTGCCTCAAAAGCAGCTCTGGTGACTTCTTTCTACCCACACCCCTTTAGCTGCACGGTGTTCCCGGCTCCTCCGCTCCTCCTGTGCTCCGGAGTGACTTGAGCAGCCTGGGATCTTCTCGGGCCCTGTCAAAATCCTTTGTTGTCTGCCTGGTGTTCCCCATGCTGGGAGCACCCTCGGCTTTCCGACGAGGCGTTTCTTGCCTGACAGTTCTCTCCCTCCCAGTGCCTCTGCCTGGCTCCCACCTACGAGCTGGCCCTGCAGATCGGGACTGTGGTTGAGACCATCGGGAAGTTCTGCACCAACATCAAGGTTGCCTACGCTGTCCGAGGAAACAGAGGTGAGTCCGGTCCTGCCAAGCACGATTGTGGAAGTGTCCTGTGAGTACAGGGATCTTCTCGGAACCTTGAGCTACCAGAAGCTGCACAGACCTCCGTGCAGCCAATAAAACTCTGTCTGTATTCCCTTCTCCTGCTAAGGAGTCTATTTTGCGATTGCTGCCTGCTTCCAGAGTCCTCCCTTCACACGTGGGGCTGGTTTCTACCTCCCCAAGGCTGTAGGGAAGCGACAGCCCTGCTTGTGGTTAAAGCCTCCAGCTCCACTTTGCCGTGGGCCCCCTCGAAGGCCAGAATCTGAGATGAACGAGTGAAAAACGTGCTGGTGTTGGGTGGAGGTGCTGAGCTGCCGTTTCCCGCTCTGGCAGTTCCTCGGGGTGTGGTGCCGGAGGAGCAAATCGTCATCGGGACACCAGGGACCGTGCTGGACTGGTGTTTCAAACGTGGCCTCATAGACGTGAAGAAGATCAAGGTGTTGGTGCTGGATGAAGCTGACATCATGATCTACATGCAGGGCTTCTACGACCAAATCATTCGCGTTCAGAGGTGAGTGAGCACAGAATCGCTTGATTGGGAAAGACTTTTGAGATCACGGTGTCCACCGCATCTGTGAAACACACAGGAAGACTTTAATCTCACTTAACTTTACTCCGCGCAGGTACAAGCTTTCTCTTGAAGGCAACACAAAATCAACTGAAATGAGCTTTTATCTCTCCGAGCCAGCAGATCTGAGCAGCCGTGGTTCCTCGGGGCTGACCAGTCCTTTCTCGCTGCTCCAGGGGTCTCCCCGAGGACTGCCAGATGCTGCTGTTTTCTGCCACCTTCAAGGAAGCCGTGCGAGACTTCGCCATGCAGATGGTGTCCGATGCCATCGTGATAAAGCTGCGTGAGGAGGAGCTCACCCTGAGCAACATCAGGCAGTACTTCCTGATATGCGAGAACCAGGAGGAGAAGTACAGAGCCCTCTGCAACATCTACGGCAGCGTCACCATCGGCCAGGCTGTCATCTTCTGCCAGGTAACGCAGCTCCGCCTGCCAGGAGACAGCGCTGGAAGAGACCCACCGGATCATCGTCCAGCCATTCCCACCTACCTCTAACCCATGTCCCTTAGCACCCCATCCATCCGCACCTTAAACCCCTCCAGGGAAGGCGAGTCAACCCCCTCCCTGGGCAGCCTGTTCCAGTGCCTAACGGCCCTTTCTGTGAAGAATTTTTGCCTTATGTCGAACCCGAAGCTCCCCTGGTGGAGCTTGAGGCCGCTCCCCCTCATCCTGTCTTCATTGTTTTCATCTTGTTTTGGGGTGTTAAGCACCAGGAGGTCCCTGGAAAGGAGCAGGGGACTCAGAATGGGGGGAAATAGCAGCGAAGGGTTGGCTGGGAGGGAGCAGAGCAGTGGAAGAGCTGCTGCGGAACCTCAGCTGCCTCTCCCCACCCCTCAGGCGCGGAGGATCGCGAGGTGGCTGGAGCTGGAGATGAGCCAGGACGGGCACCAAGTGGCGATGCTGACAGCGGAGCTGTCGGTCCCACAGCGAGCCAACGTCATCCAGCGCTTCCGCCAAGGAAAGGAGAAGGTCCTCATTGTCACCAATGTCTGTGCCAGAGGTACCTGTGCGGAAAACCCAGTGCCCCTTGCAATTCCAAAGCGGGTGACACACACCTCCTGGCATCTACTTCTTGTGATGGCAGCATGGCTTGAGGCAGGGATCCTACTGCATCTGTGGGGCCCAGGGAGCCTTTCCCACAGCCCCAGTCTCTCTCTTTCTCAGGGATCGATGTGCAGCAAGTCACCATCGTGGTGAACTTCAGCCTTCCCACCTGTCACGGGACCAACGAACCAGATTACGAGACCTATCTCCACCGCATCGGGCGAACTGGACGCTTTGGCAAGAATGGCATCGCCTTCAGCATGGTGGAAAGCAGGAACGTGAGGCTTGTGCGCGAGATAGAGAAGCATTTCAGTAAGTATTCCTATGTATCTGCCTGTCTGGGACAGGTTCTGGGACTGGTGATCTCCCTTCTGCTCATTTCCCATCCGCAAAGGGACCTTCTTGGGCTGCGTTTCTCCCTGGTTGCGTCTAGCTCGGCACAGGCACCAGCTGGAGCTTCCCTTCTGTCCCCTTGCCCGTTGCTTTGATCCCCAGCAGACGTTTTCAGAGAAACAGAATCACACAATGTCCTGAGTGGTGAGGGACCCCCAAGACTCATCAAGTCCAACTCCTGTCCCTGCACAGGACACCCCACAATTCACACCGTGGGACTGAGGGTGTCGGCTGAACACTTGTGGAATATTGTCAGCCTTGGCACTGCTTCCCTGGGAGCTGTTCCCGTGCTCCACCACCCTCTGGAGGAAGAACCTTTCCCAATGTCCAACCTCACCCTCCCCTGGCATCTTCCTGCCATTCCCTCATGTCCAGAGAGAAGAGCTCAGCACCTGCTCCTCCTGCTCCCTGTGCGAAGAAGCTGCAGAGCACGATGAGGTTTCTGCTCACTCTCATATTTTCCAGGCTGATCAGACCAAAGGACTTCAGCCACTTCTCATACACGTCCCCTCTAAACCCTTAAACTCTGTGCCCTCCTCTGGACACTCCAGCACCTTTAGATCCTCCTTATCCTGTGGCTCCCAAACTGTCCCCAGTGCTCTAGGTGGGGCCCCAGTGCGGAGCAGAGCGGGACAATCCCCTCCCTCGCTTGGCGAGCGATGCTGTGCTGGATGCACCCAGGACACATTTGGCTGCCAGGTCAATGCTACCTCGTGGCCAACTTGCCATGGACCAGAACCCCCTGATCCCTTTCCGCAGGGACGCTCTCCAGTCTCGTGCTCCCCGGGCTGTCGGTCCATCTGTGTCTGGGGGGCCAAGCGAGGCCCTTGCCCTGGTTAAACTCCCTGAGGCCGTGATTGCCCATCTCTCCCGTTTGTCCCATCCCTCTGTGGGGCCTCTTTGCATCCAGGTAATTTCTGAGGATGCTAAGGAGCACTGGCTCTGGGATGGACCCTGCAGAATCCCACTAGGGACTGGTCGCCAGCCTGATGTGACCACAGTCACTGTGATGCTGTGATCCAGCCCCTCGGACCGTTCTCCCCACCCAGTACCGTGTGTTTGTCCAGCTGGGCCATTTGTCCAGTAGCCTGAGATTTTGTGTGTGACTTGACAGGCCTTCCCAGGTACCTGGTTTGCCTCAGTGCCTCTTTTTGTTTCCCTCCTTCAGGCACTTTTATCTGCCCTTCCCCTGCCAGTCCCTGTCCCAGGGCAGCTGGTACCTGGCTGAGCTCAGCTCGGCTGTGGGAGCAAAGTCAACCTTGGCCAAAGCAGCACACTGCGGGATTCCCACTGGGTGAAAATGCAAGCGGATGAATGCCCAGACTTTTGCTTTTTAAGGTTGTGACGTTGGGATTTGAGGGCTGGGGGTGCCTGACGAGAGTAACGAACCTTCCCTGTCCTGCATCGGTGTGGAGGTGGGAGCAGAGGGTGGGAGCAGCTTTGGAAACCGATTGAGATGTGCTGCTTCTGGCTCGGGACCTCTCGCGTTCGGACAAGGTGCTTCTGGCTTAGGGCTCCTCTCTTGGAGAGGCTGCTTCTGGTTTGGGGCACCTCTTGCTTTCAGAGGCCAGGCCACTGCCCTCCCTCACTGGGCACTGAGCTTTCTCCCGGTGTCCTTGGCTGTTGCTTGAGGACCGTGGACTGGAAATCCCACCCGCACAGGAGTTTTCCCGCCTGTGTGTTCCAGCAGCACAAACACCATCTCACCGGCTGCCGGGCATTGGTTTTACCAGCTCTAGCCCAACGCTGGCAATTTTTGTTTCCTTCCTACAGTGACCGAGATCAGGGAGCTGGACCCAGATGACATGGATGAGCTCGAAAGGCTGAAAAGCTGAGTGAGGACCAGGAGTGTGCTGCCTCCCATCCCGGTTTTGGTTCAGGAACAGAAGGAAAAGTTACAGGGGAAGATGTTGCAGTTCTCTTAAGAGTTTCCCCACATAGTTTGGTTTTGTTGGGATGCTGGGAGGAGGCAGGGGAGCCCTCAGCCCCAGCGGTTCTTGTCCCTGCTTTTGTTCTGGTTCTGTGGCTGAGGTTTCAGAGCTCTGGCTCTGCAGGGTGTGAGGGATCCCCACGGCGCTCAGCTCAGGGCGATGCTCCTCAGCAGCAGCTGGGGATGCGCTCAGAGTGCTCAGGGAAGAGGGAAACAGCAGGAGCTGCTCCAAAACTCTGCTGCTTGTCCCCAGGCAGCAGCGACAGGTACCTTTCTGCAGCAGGATGGCAGCAGGATCCCACGTTTGGGGACTGGAAGAGCTGGGAGCTCCTGGGCTGCTTTTCCCCACCAGGCAGGGGTCAGGGCTTGTCCCAACGCTGTCACCAAGCCTGTCTGTAACAGAATGGGTGTGTTGTCCTAGGGCGGTGTTGTTCCTCCTGTGCAACGGGAATTTGGAATTTATCCCTATGCTCAGTGCGGATGTGTTTTTATTGGCTCCGAGTGTTGACGGTTGTGTCCTTATCCACCAACATCCCCTGCTCCCCTTGCTTCAGCTTCCCAACTGCTTTACAGACCCGACCTGTCCAGGCAGAAACCGTGAGCGGAGTCGTCTGGCAGCAGCTCGGGGAGCAAAGCCTCTCCTGGCTCTGTAGCCCCCCCCCCCGACCTGGCTTCACCCCACAGTGGGCGTTGGATCCCCAAACCTCTTTGCATTGCTTTGCTGCGGACGAGCCCCTTGCTCGGTGGACACAGGCTCTGGGGCTGGCAAGTGGCCCCCAGAGCCCTCTGGTTGGGGCGCTCCCCCTGCATTGCGTTACAGCCTGGCTGCCCCCATGAATGTTTTATGGGCTGGGGCTGGTGTGGAGAGGGAGATGAAATATCAAACCCTGCTTGCCGCCCGGCTTCCCCAGCTCCCAGACCCCGTGTGCTTGGCCACGGGGCTGGGGGAGCCTGTTTTCCCTTCCTTTGACCATAAAAAAGAGGCCGGGGGGGGCGGGTGAGTGTGGGACAGGGATCAATCCCCACCCCTGGGCATGGAGGCAACGCTGCTGCTCCTTCAGCGAGTGCCCTGTCCTCAGCCCCGAGATTGCAGGGACCGAGGCCGGTGGCAGCAGCAGGTTCCTTCCAGCCAGCACGAGCAGGGTGATAAATAATTAACGGTTAATCAGGGCAGGGCTCAATTCCCCAGGGGAAAGCAGAGAAGAGGTTGGCGCGGAGAGCACAGCCCTGCTTCGCCATCGCTCCGTGGTGCTGGACATGGCGCCATGGCACGAGGCTGGGCAGCGCTGCGCTGGAGGGCACCGTGGGTGCTGTGGCTGCTGCCGCTGCTGGCAGAGGGTGAGCAGAGACCCCCCGAGCCCCGGCTGCCCAGGCACAGGCGGGTGCTGACCCCGCTGCCCCCCAGCAGGGCAGCCGCTGGCGGCCGGAGAGGTGGGCTATGAGGAGTGGGCAGTGACGGGCGTCCAAGGCCGGGCCCTGGAGCTGAGCTGCGGGCGTGTGGCGCTGGCACCACCGGCTGTCGTCTTCTGGAGTTTCGTGGCGGAGCCGGAGGGCTCGGGGCCACCGCGGCCAGTGGCCGTGGGCTCAGGCAGAGAGGTGGCGGTGGCCCCCGGCGCGGGGACGCTGGGCAGGGTGACCCTGCGCAACGGGACACTGGAGCTGCGGGAGCTGCGGGCGGCTGCCCAGGGGCGATTCCTCTGCCAGGGGCTCTTCCCGGAGCGAGGGCGACTCCACGTCGGCTACGCCGCCGTCCTCTTGCGCGTCTTGGGTAAGCACTGGCCGATGGCCACCGTCGCCTTCCCTGGGATCCCTGCCCTTGCCTATGAGCCCTAGAGGCTCGTACAGGCCGGCAGTGTGTGCTGCTGACCAGCGAAGAGCCTGCTAGCCCATGGGAGTCTTCCACTGGCCTGTGTAGTGTGCTCCTGGCCAGTGAAGAGCTCAGTAGCCGCCGAAGGGCCCCGCTACTCACGGAAGCGTGCTACTAGCCAGTGTAGAGCTCTGCTAGCCAATGCAGGGGCCTGCAGCCAACGCAGTACTCTGCTAAGCAGGAAAGTTAGCCAACGTGGCACCCCACGAGCCAACAGAGCACCCCGTAAGCCAATGGCGCACTGCGCTAGCCAGCACGGCAGCACACTAGCCAACATAGCATTCCACTAGCTGAAGTAGCTCGCCATTAGCCAACGCAGCACTCGGCCAGCGAAGGGCCCCGTAAGCCAAGGCAGAGCCCAGCAAAGCACCCCACTAGCCATCATAGCGTCCTGCTAGCCAGCCCCATCTCCTTGCCCTGGCCAATCCAGCATCCCACTAGCCCCTAAGTGGTCACATTAGCCCATCTGTGGCCACTCGAGCTAGCCCCCAAGGCCACAGCCAGGACACCCCCTCATTAGCCCATAGACACTCTCGCTAGCCGTCCTGCTTGCTGCCAAAGTGCATCACTAGCCAATACCCGGTGTGGGCTGGAAAGATGCCTCCTGTCTGGGGCCTTGGGAGCTCGTGCAGGGCCCGGGGGATGGGGCTGCTCACGGCTCGGTGCCCCTAGTGCCCGTCTCCAAGCCCTTTGTGCGTCCGACGGCGGCAGTGGCGGCAGAGGGGTCAGAGGTGGCCCTGACGTGCTCTGTGCGGGAGGGGACCGAGCCGCTCAGCTTCTCCTGGCAGCACCGGGATCCCCGGGGGGGTCCCCTGGCGTCCCCCATGGGGCTGGGGGGCTCCGGAGCAGAGCTGCGCCTGACGCCCGCCAACCGGAGCCACGCCGGCTGGTACACCTGCACCGCACGCAACCAAGTCAACAACCGCACCAGCGAGCCCGTCTACCTGGACATCGTCTGTGAGTGGCCTCACCTTCCCGGGGGCTGTGAGGGCATCCTCAGGGCTGGAGGTGCCACCGTGGCCTGGCCATGGCGACCGAGCATCCTGCCACCTGGCTACTGTAGCGTGGCTGTGACCACCAAGCACCCTCCCACCACGGTGGCCCCGTGGTACAGCCACGGCCACCACATGCAGTGCCACCAAGGTACCTCCGCAGCCACCGTGTGGCCTGTCCGTGTCCATGGCCACCGTGCCCTATATGGCACCATGGGGCCTCCACGCCCACCACCCACCCCGGGACGCCCGTGGCCACCATGGTGATGTTCACGGCCACCATGGTGCTCGATTTCTAAGGAGACTTCCCAGCCTGGTTCCCCATCAGAGGGAGGATGCCCCACGAGTGGCCGCGTCCCCTCTCTGGGGATGTCTCCACGACCGAGGGTCCCCATGTCACCGCAGATGGCCCCGACGAACCGGCCATCAGCGTGGAGCCCTTCTCCCCCGAGCAGGGGGGCTTCTCGGCGGGCGAGCGGGAGGACGTGGTGCTGAGCTGCCTGGCTCCCTCCAACCCCCCTAGTCGCTACGTCTGGCTCCACAACAGCTCCCAGGTCCACACCGGCCAGACCTACGTCATCTCTGCCATCACTCGTGCCCAGGCAGGCACCTACACCTGCCTGGCCGAGAACAGCCACCTCCAAACCCGCACCCAGGCCACCATCGTCCTCACTGTCTACTGTAAGTAACCCTGGAACAGGGGCGGCCCCACGGGTGCCCCTGGGGTGAGATGGAGCAAGGCGGCTTCTGGTGAGGATTTGGTGTGAAGGGCCATGTAGGGGGGAGGGTAAGAGCTGCGCGTCCCCCAGCTCTGATGGTCTCCTGCAGATCCACCACCTGGCAGCCCCACCTGCTCTGCCCTGGCCACCGGTGACCTGCGGGACGTGGCCCTGCGGTGCCGCTGGTCGGGGGGCTTCCCCCCGGCACGGCTGCGCTGGGTGGGCCCACAGCCTCCTGAGGAGGAGGAGGATGAGGACGAGGACAAGGTGGCAGCGGGGTCGAGTCTTTCCATGGCCACCAGCATCCAGCCAGGGGCGGCCACCAGGAACGGCAGCTCCTTCTCCTGCCTGGCCTCCCACCCTGCGCTGCCTCGGGGGGCTACGTGCGGGACCACCCTGTGTGAGTGCCCATGTCCCTCCGGAGAAAAAACTTTCCTGACAACCCCATCGGTGGCACCGCGGTGACCCTGTGCCACGGCCACACCGAGGGACCCGTGGCCAGGCTTTCATCACCCCGAGGTGGCGCTGCCTGGGCTGGGCCCTCAGCAACCCCAAGCTGGGGGTTCCCATGCCACAGCATCTGCTGCCCGAGGCGGGTGTCACCCTTTTGGGGGACGCTTTGGCCTCCCCTGCCCTGACGCCCTCTTTGTCCCACAGGGGTCCCGGCCGACGGCCCCTCCTGTGCCGTGGCAGCCACCAAGGGTGATGAGTACGTGATGCTGCGGTGCCTGTGGGAGGGGGGGACTCCGCCGGTCACTCTGCGCTGGTGGGATGGCGGGGGCCAGGCGCTGGGGAACCCCTCGCCCTCCGCTGCCGTCCTGGTGCTGAGCACCGACGGCAGCTTGCGAGGTCGAGAATTTGTCTGCGCGTCCGCCCACCCGCTCCAGGCCAACGGCGCCGAGTGTCGCCTCCGGCTGGGTAAGCCGGATTCAGAGCGGGCATCCCACCCTTGGGCCATGGTGCCACGGCAGGGTCACAGGGCTCTGTGGCTCCGTGCCTCTTGCCGCACAGATGTCCCCAGGCTGGAGGTGGAGAAGAGCGAGGTGGCAGTGCTGGAGGGTGGCGAGGCGCAGTTGGCGTGCTGGTGGCAAGGCAGTGGCACCGACCTCAGAGCCACCGTGGCTTGGTACGACCCCAAGGAGCAGGAGGTGACGTCGGGGTCGATGAAGTACCACCTGGAACGGAGAGAAGCGTGGCTCAACCTCACCATCTGGGAGGTCGAGTGGCCAGGGGACAGCGGGATCTATCGCTGCACTGCAGCCAACGCCGTGGGCACTGCCAGCCTCCCCGTCCGCCTCCGTGTGGATCGTGAGTCCTGGGAAGCACGGGGGGGTGGTCCTCGAGGACCACCTCGAGGGGGATTCAGCCGCTCTTGCTGGGTGTTGAGTAACAAAGCTGGTGAAGGGGCTGGAGAACAGGCCTGATGAGGAACGGCTGAGAGAGCTGGGGGTGTTTAGCCTGGAGAAGAGGAGGCTGAGAGGAGACCTCATTACTCTCTACAACTACCTGAAAGGAGGTTGTGGAGAGGAGGGAGCTGGGCTCTTCTCCCAAGGGACAGGGGACAGGATGAGAGAGAATGGGCTCAAGCTCTGCCAGGGGAGATTTAGGCTGGACATTAGGAAAAAAATTTTCCCAGAAAGGGTGATTGGGCAGTGTCAGAGGCTGCCCAGGGAGGGGGTTGATTCACCTTCCCTGGTGGGGTTTAAGAGACAGGTGGATGAGGTGCTGAGGGACATGGGTTAGTGTCTGATAGAAATGATTGGACTCGATGATCTGGTGGGACTCTTCTGACCTGGTTGTTCTATGGTTCTATGATTCGCTGTTGTCCCTGCAGGGTACCCGGCCCCCCCCAACGTCACCATCAGCAAGCTGCGGTACACGCGGGCACGCACCGAGGTGCGGCTGGAGTGGCGGACACAAGGTGCTGGCAACCTCACCGGCTTCGTGGTGCAGCGGCGCCGAGCCAAGAAACATCCCCGGCGGGTGCTGGGCCCCTGGGAAACGGCCGCTGGTGACATCGAGCCCCACTCCCGTGACCGGCGCCTGGGGGGGCTGGACCCGGCCGTGATCTATGCTTTCCGCGTCCTGGCTGTTAACCACAGGACAGCCGGGCACCCCTCGGAGGTGCAGACGCCAGGTGAAGTGGGTGAGGGACGCTGCTCTGTGTGGGCAGAGCAGGGTTTGAGTGGAGAAGGATGACGTTTGCATCCCAGTGGAGCTGAGGAGCTGAGCGTGAGAAGCCATCAGTAGGTTTCAGAGTGAACAGCGGCAGGTTCCCATCTCTCTCCACCTTTCTGGGGTCTGCGAGGCCGTGCGCTGTGGGTGCCTGCTGCCCCCCACACTATCTCCTCTCCCTCTGCGCAGTTTACACACGGGTGTCTCGTTATCCTAATTACACCCAGGGCAGGTTGGGACTAACGAGTGGCTCCTCTGTTCCAGCTGAGCCTCCCTTCGAGGCCTACCCTGCGGTGACAGCGGCAGCAGTGGTGGGGATGCTGGTGGCCACCATACTATCGCTTCTGGCCATGGGCTTCATCGCTCGCCACCGGGACACACTCCCACGTGAGTGCTGGGGCTGGGGTGGGGAGGAGCAGGACCCCAAACACGCACACGTCCCATCTGTCTGTTTGTCTGTCTGTCTGTCTGCCTCCAGGGCTGCACGACCTGCTCTTCCGCATGTGAGTGCCCAGATCCCCTTTCCCCACTGCTGCCAAGTCTCAGTGCTGGTGAGACCCCTGCGTGTCCCCTCCCAGGGGGGGCCCTGCTGCCCCAGAACCCATCGGCACACCGCAGGACCCCGAAACTGCCGCCAGCGCGGAGGAGGAGGCAGCACCGGCACCGGGAGCCCCAGCTGCCCCTGGCACAGCAGTGGGGAGCGGCACCCATGGGGCAGGCCCAGGGTTGGTGTCCCCCCTTGCAGAGCAGCTCTCAGCCTCACCAGACAGCACCAACACCCCACCAGTCACCACCGGCACTGCCGCAATGCCGTGACCCCAACGGTTTTCCTCTTTCCCCTTCCTCCTCTTGTTTCCTGCTGCACCTGCCTGCGCTGCATCCAGCTCATCCTTTTCCACCAATAAAGCCGAGAAGGGTGGCTCCAGCTCCCACGCCTCATCTCCTGCCGTGCTGCCGAAATCCAAACTCAGCAGCTGGAAAAAATACCCGTGAGCCAGACCCATGCAAAAAATCTGAGGCTGGTGGCGAAGGGGTTTGGCTTCTTTCTGGTGTTTAAAAATGTGCTGAGGAAGATGCAGGATTTGCCCTGGGGCAGGGAAAGCCTTTCTAACCTCCAGCAGTGACACTGGAATACAGCCCGGCTGCTGGAAAGGTGGGAGGCCAAAGCCTGTGCCCTCAGCATCCTGCACAGCCTGGCCAGGGGCAAGAATGATGTGGCCACCCAAAGAGGAACCGAGGGCAGCCACAGCCAGTCAGGTCCTGGCTGCAGGGACCACCCAGGTTTGGGGTTGGTACCTGGCAGCAGCAGTGAGAACCTGTGGGAGCTGCGCCCGGGTAAAGGTTCAGCCTGGGACAGAGCATCAGGAGGAGGCTTCCAGGCTGAGGAGCAGCAGAGCATCCGAGAAGGAGATTGATGGTGGAATTCAACAATGTGTGGAAGAGCAGTGGCCCAGGTGACCAAGAAGGCCAATGGCATCCTGGCTTGGACCAGAAATGGTGTGACCAGCAGGTCCAGGGAGGTTATTCTCCCTCTGGACTCAGCACTGGTGAGACTGCTTCTTGAATCCTGTGTTCAGTTGTGGGCCCCTCAGCACAAGAAAGAAGTTGAGGCTCTGGAGAGAGTCCAGAGAAGAGCAACGAAGCTGGTGAAGGGGCTGGAGAACAGGCCCTATGAGGAGCAGCTGAGAGAGCTGGGGGTGTTTATCCTGGAGAAGAGGAGGCTGAGAGGAGACCTCATTGCTCTCTGCAACTACCTGAGAGGAGGTTGTAGAGAGGAGGGAGCTGGGCTCTTCTCCCAAGGGACAGGGACAGGACAAGAGGGAATGGCCTCAAGCTCCACCAGGGGAGATTTAGGCTGGAGATTAGGAGGAAGTTTTTCACACAAAGAGTCACTGGGCAGTGTCAGAGGTTGCCCAGGGAGGGGATTGAGTTGCCTTCCCTGGAGGTGTTTAAGGGACGGGTGGATGAGGTGCTAAGGGACATGGTTTAGTGTTTGATAGGAACAGTTGGGCTCGATGATCCAGTGGGTCTCTTCCAACCTGGTTGTTCTATGATTCTATGATTCTAGCAGCACAGCCTCATGGGTTAGATGAGACCTTAAAGCCCTGCCCTGGGCAGTGACATCTCCAGTGAGATCAGGTTGCTCCCAGCCCCATCCAGCCTGGCCTCAAACCCCTCCAGGGATGGGGCAGCCACCACTGCTCTGGGTAACAGGGCCAGGGCCTCCCCACCCTCGTAAGAAACAATCATACTTTACAGTTCCCAAGAGAGGCATATCAGCCAACTAGGAAATGGGGGAGAGTTGGCAGATGTTACTGTTGAGGTGGCATTTGAACCTGTTCTCAGCCTGCCCCAGCTTCCCAGGAGTCTGGACACAACCGGTCTGAGGCCCTGGAACTGGATGGACAAACAGCTGATGATGCGGCTGTAGGTCCTCCTAGGATGGAGGCACCGTCGAGGCAGCCCATGTGCCTCCACCACTCCTGCAAAGACAAACAGAAGGGGAATGGAGGGTCCCATATGCCAACAGGACCCAGCCCCTCGGCAAGTCCCTGGGCCCAGGGAAGAGATGTCACCAGAAGGACTTCCGGGAGGACAGCTTCCCAGGGAAGCAGTCACAGCACCAAGTCTGACAGTATTCCAGAAGCATCTGGTGAACACCCTCAGCCCCAAGGTGGGAATTGTGAGGTTGTTCTGTGCAGGGACGGGACACGTGTCCCGTCCCTGCACAGAACAACCTCACAATTCCCACCTTGGGGCTGAGGGTGTTCACCAGACTCAGTCTTGTGTCCCGTCCCTGCACAGAACAACTCCACAATGAGTCTTGTGGGTCCCTTCACCCCTGAGGACATTCCATGATTCTATGAATGTTACAGCTTCTTAAGAAAACTTCTTCCCAAGACACGGCCATGATAAAGAGGAGTAAAAGCAAGGTCTTGCTTAAGCAAGATCATTTTAAAATGTGGCTAAATCCCAGCTTTTGGGGAAAGGAAGGCAGCCAGCAGGAAAAGCCAAGCATTTGGCTGCTGTGGAAAGCCTTGCAGCAGGTCTTGTAAAGGAAAAATCCAGTGAGGCTAAAGCCACAGGAAAAGGAGAGAAGAGAAAGGAAGAGGGATGAGCAGGGCTCTGCAGCAGGAATGGTTGAACTTGATGATCCCGTAGGTCTCTTCCAACCTGGTGATTCTATGATTCTGTGATTCATTCCTGGGTTCTGGGTTCTGCATTTGGGTGGGTGGGTGGGGTACAGAGTGCTTTACAAGCTCCAGAGTGCGTGGAAGACAACTTCCTTGCACAGCTGGTCAACGAACCTACGAGGGAAGGTGCCCTCCTGGACTTGCTGTTTGTCAACAGAGAGGGGCTTGTGGGGGATGTGAGAGTAGGGGGTCGCCTAGGTCTTAGTGATCATGAGATGATAGGGTTTTCTGTCCTAGGTGAAGCGAAGAGGGTGCTAAGCAGGACGGTAGCACTAAATTTTCAGAGGGCAGACTTTGAACTGCTTAGAAGGCTGGTTGGCAAAGTCTCCTGGGAGACAGCACTTGAGGGCAAGGGAGCCCTTGAGGGCTGGGAGTTCCTCAAAAAGGAGATCCTGGCAGCTCAGGAGAAAGCCATCCCCGTGTTCTGGAAAAAAGGCCGGCAGGGGAAAAAACCAGCTTGGTTAAGTAGGGAAATCTTGAGTGAAATTAGAAAAAAAAGGAAGATTTATAGGCTCTGGAAGGGGGGACAGGCCTCTTGGAGGGACTACAGGAGGGAAGCGAGGCTATGTAGGGAAAAAAATCAGAGGGGCTAAGGCCGAGCTAGAGATCAGATTAGCTAAGTCTGCAAAAGACAATAAAAAATCTTTTTATACGTATATTAACAGTAAAAGGAGGACAAGGGAGACCATACAGTCCCTTTTGGACTCAGAGGGAACAGCAGTGACAGGGGACGAGGAGAAGGCTGAGGTACTTAATGCCTTCTTTACCTCAGTCTTTAATTGTAAAGAAAGCTGTTCCCTCTATGTAGATACCTGGGAAACAGAGGAGCAATACGAGGCTCCCATAGTCCATGAGGAGGAGGTCAGAGCCCTACTTGGCCAACTGGACACCCACAAGTCCATGGGGCCAGATGGGATACATCCTAGGGTTTTGAGGGAGCTGGCGGATGTATTGGCCAAACCCCTTTCCATCATCTTCCAGCAGTCCTGGAAGACTGGGGAGGTACCTCTGGACTGGAGACTGGCTGATGTAGTTCCCATTTACAAGAAGGGTAGCAGGGAGGATCCGGGGAACTCCAGGCCAGTCAGTCTGACCTCAGTGCCAGGGAAAGTCATGGAACAGGTGATCTTGAGTGCTATCATGAAGCACTTGCAAGAGAACTGGGTGATCAGGCCCAGTCAACATGGGTTTACCAGGGGCAGGTCCTGCCAAACCAACCTGATCGCCTTCTATGACAAAGTCACTCGGCTGCTGGATGAGGGAAAGGCTGTGGATGTGGTCTTTCTGGACTTTAGTAGAGCCTTTGACACAGTTTCTCCCAGCATTCTGCTACGGAAACTGTCACCTCTGGCCTGGACAGACGCACACTCTCCTGGGTAGAAAACTGGCTGGCTGGCCGGGCCCAGAGAGTGGTGGGAAATGGTGTTAAGTCCAGCTGGAGGCCAGTGACGAGTGGTGTTCCCCAGGGCTCAGTGCTAGGTCCAGTCTGGTTCAATGTCTTCATCAATGACCTGGATGAGGGCATTGAGGGTACCCTTAGCAAGTTTGCAGATGACACAAAGCTGTGTGGAAGTGTGGATCTGCTGGAGGGTAGGGAGGCTCTGCAAAGGGACCTAAACAGGCTGGAGCGCTGGGCAATGTCCAACGGCATGAGGTTTAACACGGCCAAATGCCGGGTCCTGCCCTTGGGGCACAACAACCCTATGCAGAACTACAGACTGGGAGAAGCCTGGCTGGGAAACTGCCAGGAGGAGAGGGACCTGGGGGTGTTGGTTGACAGCCGACTGAACATGAGCCAGCAGTGTGCCCAGGTGGCCAAGAAGGCCAATGGCATCCTGGCTTGGATCAGAAACAGTGTGACCAGCAGGTCCAGGGAGGTGATTCTCCCTCTGTACTCGGCACTGGTGAGGCTGCTCCTTGAATCCTGTGTTCAGTTGTGGGCCCCTCAGCACAAGAAGGATGTTGAGGCTCTGGAGCAAGTCCAGAGAAGAGCGACAAGGCTGGTGAAGGGACTGGAGAACAGACCCTATGAGGAGCGGCTGAGAGAGCTGGGGGTGTTTATCCTGGAGAAGAGGAGGCTGAGAGGAGACCTCATTACTCTCTACAAGTACCTGAAAGGTGGTTATTCTGTGATTCTGTGATTTACTCTGATTGAATTTGGAAAGGAGAAAAAAAAACCAACAAAACCAGACCCTGCAGTTCCCCTTACAACTCCTCCTTTGCCTTGTTCCTGAGGGGCAGGAAGGGTTCTTACAGCTCCGTGCAGGGTCAGTGGGAACTGCTTCACACAGAATCACAGGATCACAGAACAACCAGGTTGGAAGGGACCCATCGGATCTTCTAGTCCAACCATTCCTATTGAACACTAAACCAAGTCCCTCAAGACCTCACCCACCCGTCCCTTAAACACCTCCAGGGAAGGGGAATCAACCACCTCCCTGGGCAGCCTATTCCAATGCCCAATCACCCTCTGTGTGAAAAACCTCCTCCTAATCTCCAGCTTAAATCTCCCCTGGCGGAGCTTGAGGCCATTCCCTCTCATCCTGTCCCCTGGCACTTGGGAGAAGAGCCCAGCTCCCTCCTCTCCACAACCTCCTTGCAGGTACTTGTAGAGAGTAATAAGGTCTCCCCTCAGCCTCCTCTTCTCCAGGCTAAACAACCCCAGCTCTCTCAGCCGCTCCTCATAGGATCTGTTCTCCAGCCCCTTCACCAGCCTCGTTGCTCTTCTCTGGACTTGCTCCCGAGCCTCAACATCCTTCTTGTGCTGAGGGGCCCAGAACTGGACACAGGATTCAAGGAGCAGCCTCACCAGTGCTGAGTACAGAGGGAGAATCACCTCCCTGGACCTGCTGGTCACACCATTTCTGATCCAAGCCAGGATGCCATTGGCCTTCTTGGCCACCTGGGCACACTGCTGGCTCATGTTCAGTCGGCTGTCGACCAACACCCCCAGGTCCCTCTCCTCCTGGCAGTTTTCCAGCCAGGCTTCTCCCAGTCTGTAGCTTTGTTCAGGGTTGTTGTGCCCCAAGTGCAGGACCCGGCATTTGGCCCTGTTAAACCTCATGCCATTGGACACTGCCCAGCGCTCCAGCCTGTTTAGGTCCCTTTGCAGAGCCTCCCTACCCTCCAGCAGATCGACACTTGCACACAGCTTTGTGTCATCTGCAAACTTGCTAAGGGTACCCTCAATGCCCTCATCCAGGTCATTGATGAAGACATTGAACAGGACTGGACCTAGCACTGAGCCCTGGGGAACACCACTCGTCACTGGCCTCCAGCTGGACTTAACACCATTTCCCACCACTCTCTGGGCCCGGCCATCCAGCCAGTTTTCTACCCAGTTGCTTCAACGCGACTTGTTCCATTCCGGAGGCTCTTCAAAACCTTTGTGTTCCCTCAAACCAAGGAGTTGGAGGGACAGTTGCATTGGATTTTGTCTTCTGCAAGAGGGAAGATGAGACAGGCTGGATTTTCATCCACACTGTCAGAAACAGGCCCTATGAGGAATGGCTGAGAGAGCTGGGGGAGTTTATCCCGGAGAAGAGGAGGCTGAGGGGAGACTTCATTGCTCTCTGCAACTACCTGAAAGGAGGTTGTGGAGAGGAGGGAGCTGGGCTCTTCTCCCAAGGGACAGGGACAGGACGAGAGGGAATGGCCTCAAGCTCCGCCAGGGGAGGTTTAGGCTGGAGATTAGGAGGAAGTTTTTCCCAGCAAGGGTCACTGGGCATTGGAACAGGCTGCCCAGGGAGGGGGTTGATTCACCTTCCCTGGAGGGGTTTAAGGCAGAGGTAGACGAGGTGCTGAGGGTCATGGTTTGGTGTTTGATAGGAACAGTTGGACTCAGTGATCCGATGGGTCTCTTCCAACCTGGTGATTCTATGATTCTATGAATCATAGAATCAAGCACCTGAAGACACAAACCGTTGCCAGGCCGAGCTTTGCAGACTCAGCCCACATTCATTCTTCTTATTTATTTATTTTCTTATTTAGCCACTGGGTTCTTCCTGGAGTAGCCAAGAGGACGGGAGGTGTTCACGGACAGGAGGGTTTGAGTGCTGGGATGCCAGGGAGGCAACACCGTCTGGCAAAAGCACCAGACCTACTGCACTCCCTCCCCGTATCAGGCTCCTTGGAAGCACTTCTCACGCTGGCAATATGCCGCGGCAGACACGCCACATCTCCCATCGTTGCTCTTTATATTATTGCAATTCTTTTTTATACACACAACCAGGATGCTTTCACAGGGCTGGGGCGAGGTGAGGGGCAGGGGAAGAAAAAAACAAAAAGAAGGAATTTCAAGGCATAAATAATATAAAAAGGCAACCATTTTAAAAAATGAGATACATTCATATGACATTGCTAGAAAAAAATAAATAGCGACTCTCTCTGTTATAATTAACATCCCTCCATCACTCCCGTATCAGCAACTCCGCTGGGCAGTTACTGGCGTTCAGTGGGGACAAAGGTCACTTCCGCAGGTTTCCTGCAGCTGGAGCTGCCGAAGGTCCCCAGAGCTGGTTAAGGTGATGCCGGATGAACTCCATCCTGGTTTTCCCTGACAGTCCTTTGAAACAGGCTGCAGAATAAGGGGACTCCAGCTCAAAATGTGGTTCGAGGTTTCTGAGTGCACACAGCTGCCACCTGCAAAGCAAGAGCAGGATGGGTTGGTTGGATGTTACTGGGTGAGGAGGCCCTGGCCCAGGTTGCCCAGAGCAGTGGTGGCTGCCCCATCCCTGGAGGGATTCCAGGCCAGGTTGGATGGGGCTTGGAGTTCCTGATCCAGAGGGAGGTGTCCCTGCCCATGGCAGGGGTGGGACTGGATGGGCTTTGAGGTCCCTTCCAACCCAAACCATTGTAATGGTTGGACTTGATGATCCGGTGGGTCTATTCCAACCTGGTCGTTCTATGATTCTGTGATTCTGTGATTTCCTCTTTCAGACTGATGGACCCACAAGCCCCCAAAATTCCAAATAATAAAAGTGGGTAGTGAAAGCTCTTTGAGTTCAGGCTCATTCCCACTGTACCAGACACAAAACACTAGCTCGATCCAGAGAGGCTGCCAGCACCTACACAGAGTAGGTCAGCCAGACTCCCACCTACGTTTCTGTGCCTGTTCGTGCCCACAGGACGGCTCTGGGCTGTCATGGATGCCTGCTCACTAGGGGACAACTCCATTTGGTAGCATTCCAGCAGTTCTGGAAGACCAAGGATACGCTGGACATCCAGGCAACAGCAATAAATCGGCCACAGCCTCGTTATCTGGAGTGTGGCTGCTCAACGAGCTCCACTCAGAAGCATCAATCACGAAGGGCATGGCAGCCACAGGCACCAGAGCAACAGTGCTCCTCTTTCTCACGATGGGGAAGGCGGAACACTTAATCCTCCTCAAAAAGCCAGGTCTTTTGCGGACTTAATTACTACCTTCCCTGCAATAAATTAAGTGCCTTATGGCTGTCCTACAGAACATTCCTGGTTTCAATGCTGGGTGCTCACCTCTCCAGGATGCCTTACCATCCGTGTAATCCATGGAGAGCCGGTCCAGGCCTTCCTGACAGCAGGGATGCTGGCTGGAGCGCTGCTCTGCCTTCTCCTTGCCGTGCTCCTCCAGCTGGGCGCTGCACTCTGGCACGGGGGAGGCCAGGCCCACGGCCACCATCACCTGCTGATGCAGAGGTTCCATCTCCAAACCATCCTGATCTGGTGCTGCCACGGGCACGGCAGGGAGGATGCTGCTGCTGGGAGGGCTGCTGGGTTTGGTGAAACACCTGTAGATGGGACATGAGCCAGAACAGGATTACTCTGGCTGCTCCTTTCCACCACTCATCTAGAGAAGCTGCAATATCTCAGTACTCCACCATGTGTTGTTCACCATTAACAACACTCAGAGCTCACCAAATCAGTTTAAATACATTTTCGACACGAGAAAAGGGTTGAACTTTGCCTTCTTTTTCTCCCAACAGACAGGCAAAAACATTCAAGACCTGCCCTCAGTGATTTCCCCATTGACCGTGACCCGGGGACCTGATCTGTAAGCCCATTTCTCTGTCAAGGCAGACATGTGAAGCAGATTTTCATTGCCAAGAAAAGGAGATCAAGTTTGCAGTCCCAACAGTTGACTTAAGGCCCTCGGAAAAGAATCATAGAATCATAGAACAACCAGGCTGGAAGAGACCCACGGGATCATCGAGTCCAACCATTCCCATCAAACACTAAACCATGTCCCTCAGCACCTTGTCCACCCACAACTTAAACCCCTCCAGGGAAGGTGACTCAACCCCCTCCCTGGGCAGCCTCTGACACTGCCCAATCACCCTTTCTGGGAAAAATTTTTTCCTAATGTCCAGCCTGAACCTCCCCTGGTGGAGCTTGAGGCCATTCCCTCTTGTACTGTCCCCTGTCCCTTGGGAGAAGAGCCCAGCTCCCTCCTCTCCACAATCTCCTTGCAGGTAGTTCCAGAGAGCAATGAGGTCTCCCCTCAGCCTCCTCTTCTCCACGATAAACCCCCCCAGCTCTCTCAGCCATTCCTCATCAGGCCTGTTCTCCAGCCCCTTCACCACCTTTGTTGCTCTTCTCTGGACTTGCTCCAGAGTCTCAAGATCCTTCTTGTGCTGAGGGGCCCACAACTGAACACAGGATTCAAGGAGCAGTCTCACCAGTGCCAAGTCCAGAGGGAGAAGAACCTCCCTGGACCTGTTGGTCACACCGTTTCTGATACAAGAAATACTGAGTGTTATCAGATTGCACAGAAATTAGAAACATATCTGCAATGGTATAATTCCCCTCTGCTCTGTGACTGCTTGGGGTCCTGTAACACTCAGGTAAGGCTGGGAAGTGGAAGTTAAACTGCTACATTGTTTGAGCCAGGCTGTTCACCCTTTAAATAAAAAGCAGCTGGATCTTAGAAGATCTGCACAGCAGCGCAGAAAGCAGGGAAAACACCCACCATGTCTGGAACCTCTGAACAACATGGTCTCCACAAACACTGACCCAAGTAATTCCTAGGTAGGAAAGCCCCAAACTCACACTGCAGGGAGGCTTTATCCAAAGCCACAATCACTGCAGAACCAAAAGGTTTATGTGCGCAATCACCATAGACTTTGGGCAACAACCCCCAAACTGCTGGGTGTTCTGCAGCACAGAACAGAGATGCATCCGTGGAGAAAAGAAAAGCATTGAAATCCCCAACATAAGAAGGACACAGAACTGTTGGAATGGGTCCAGAGAAGGCCACGGAGATGATCCAAGGGCTGGAGTTCTTCCGCTATGAGGATAGGCTGAGAGTTGGGGTTGTTCAGCCTGGAGAAGAAAAGGCTCCAGGGAGACCTTAGAAAGGGGCTCCACGTAACTTGGCAGGTTTTTTTTAACAAGGGGTTGTAGAGATAGGATGACGGGGAACAGATTTAAATTGGAAAGGGGAAGATTTATATTTAGATCTAGATATTAGGAAGAAATTCTTCATGATGAGGGTGAGGAGGCCCTGATCCAGGTTGCCTTTCTGACTCCTTGGAGATCAGGTTGGATGGGGCTTGGAGCCCCTGATCCACAGGGAGGTGTCCCTGCCCAGGGCAGGGGTGGGACTGGATGGCCTTTGAGGTCCTTTCCAGCCCAAAACATTCCATGGTTCTATGAGTCTATGGAATAAGGACAGAGAGTGTGTAAAGAGGCAGTAACACCCAAACCTCTCCTGCAAAGGAGGAACTGGGCTTCAAGTCTTTTGTGCTGGTATGGACACAGCTCAGAGCATTGATTTTTTTTTTTTTCTGCCAAGCCTAAATACATCTGTGGCTTGTTTTTCTACTGGGTACGAGTCTAACACATTTTGCTGGGCATCACAGGGGTGGGTGGTTGTCCTTGAGCACTAGCATTTTGAAATCTAAAACTGATAGGTGGTTGCTGGCTGCTCAGGTGCACAGTGTGTTGCTGTGGAGTGATTCCAGCCCCTAACCACACAGAGCTGGTTGTTACGTTGCTGACAGAGAGGGGAAGGTGACCCCATCAGTGACCAGGGACCAGTCACTGAACACTGCCAAGCACGGAACTCAAACATTTCAATCTGGGAGACATCGAGCTTGGCAACCACAGTAAAGTCCTGCCCAGAAGTCCCACAAATCACTTTTACTCTATTAAAAAGCTCAACACGACACATAAACATTTCTCGAGGGGCTTAGACTACAAACATGCTTGGAGCCTCAGTTTATGATTTCACCTGAAAACCACAATCAACGCTGCCAGAACTGAAAGGGGAATAAAACTTCCACTAATAACACAAACAAACTCTCTAGGGGAGGAACTGGAGTGAATCTCCCCTCTGGCAGATGTTTCCCTCACCAGAGTCAGAACACATGACCAGGGAGATCCCAACAGTGGCTGTGGAATCGGCCCAGATCCTGCTCTACTCCCAGTGCCGTGAGGACAGAGCAGCACCAACCTTCATTTTCAACCTTCACTCTCCTATTTTGTCCTTTGGTTCCCATAACTGCCCCCAAAAATCATTATTCCAAATACCAAGATACCACAGAAACCACTGAAAAAAATCCACCTGAAACACATCTGGTCTTCAAACAAATCCATTTATGAGTTTGCATTTACATCCACAGAAAATTTCGTTGCATTCACTTGTCACTTAAAAAAAAAAATTCTTAGAGGAACCCATTTAAAATTCTTGGATTTGCATCCTTCTGGAGCTTTCTTTTTAAAGCCACAGAGGTCTCTGCAGTACTTTGTGTTACTATATGGGCTTGAATGATGTTTCAAGACAGCAGTTCGGCTTTTTAAGCTTAAATAACCACATTTTGATGGACTCTAGCCACTGGGATCTCCAGAGCAGCGTGAGTGCGAATAGTGATGTAAAGTTTCTGCTGCAGAAAACACTCTGTGTGTCAGTTCTCAGTGCTAAAATCCTCCCAATTTATAACCTGATTTCAAAGCCCACATCAGTATAATTTAAAGAGCTAGAAAAACAGGTAGATAATGGTTTATTGACACAAGTATTTCAGATTTCTGAGCAGAATACAGTGAATTTGCAAAGAAGGGAGCTGCAAAACAGTGGATTCCTCTGCAGCCAGCAGGTATCCCTGAAGTTTCAGTGCAAAAGCACCAGAGATGAAAAAAAATCAGTTCTCAATCCTAACGTAACAAGCATAAACCACACTCGTCTTACCGGCTTTGTCCACAATAGCAAAGCGGGTATCCACATTTCAGCAGCTTCCACCCCTGGCAGGACTCCACGAGCCGTTACGAGAGCACAAAGTGCTAATTTAAACAGAAAGCTGAGGGATTTCACCGCCGTAATAATAAACCTGCTCCGAGATGGCCACTGCTGAAAACAGCCGCGGCAGCCAGCTATTAAATACGCTCAACTTTTAGGATTCATTTGCACGTGGTCACAATTCAAACAACTGCTTGATTCATTCGAAATCAGCAACAATTCCAGGCAGCCAGTGGGAACAGGCTGATTTTGGAATTAGCAGCAGCAGCAAGGTGGAACACATGAGCAAGGCCACAGGCACCTGAGGTGCTCCTGAGCTTGGAGCCATTCTCCTGCTCTAGGTGTCCCCATAAGATTTACCTCCCTCCATCGTTTCATAGAATCATAGAACAACCAGGTTGGAAGAGACCCACTGGATCATCGAGTCCAACCATTCCTATCAAACACTAAACCATATCCCTCGGGACCTCGTCCACCCACACCTTAAACCCCTCCAGGGAAGGTGACTCAACCCCCTCCCTGGGTAGCCTCTGACACTGCCCAGTCACCCTTTCTGGGAAAAACTTTTTCCTAATGTCCAGCCTGAATCTCCCCTGGTGGAGCTTGAGGCCATTCCCTCTTGTCCTGTCCCCTGTCCCTTGGGAGAAGAGCCCAGCTCCCTCCTCTCCACAACCTCCTTGCAGGTAGTTGCAGAGAGCAATGAGGTCTCCACTCAGCTTCTTCTTCTCCGGGATAAACACCCCCAGCTCTCTCAGTCGTTCCTCATCAGGTCTGTTCTCCAGCCCCTTCACCAGCTTCGTTGCTCTTCTCTGGACTCACTCCAGAGCCTCAACATCCTTCTTGTGCTGAGGGGCCCACAACTGAACACAATATTCAAGGGCTAGTCTCACCAGTGCCGAGTCCAGAGGGAGAATAACCTCCCTGGCCCTGCTGGTCACACTGTTTCTGATCCAAGCCAAGATGCCATTGGCCTTCTTGGCCACCTGGGCCACTGCTGCCTCATGGTCAGTCGCTGTCACCAACCCCCCCAGGTCCTTCTCCTCCAGGCACTTTCCAGCCAAACTTCTCCTAGTCTGGAGCTGCTCAGGGTTGTTGTGCCCCAAGTGCAGGACCTGCCATTTAGCCTTGTTAAACCTCATCCCACTGGTCTCAGCCCATGGATCCAGCCTGTTCAGATCCCTTTGCAGAGCTTCCCAACCACTGCTCAAGGAGTTCCCACTGGAGCTGCCACCTTCCCTCATCTCCCAGTGCTCTGCAGAGGGAACAGCCAGGAGGGAGCATACACACTGCAACAGCTGGAGGGTGGGACAGGGCAGGGTCCTCTCTGTGCAAACCAGAGACCAGACGGAGCAGACAGCCCTCACTTGGGTAAAGCAGCTACCAGGTTGATGAAAGACAGGAAAAAAACATTCCCATCCCAAAGTCCCATGTGCCAGAACCTACCAACTTGGCTGCACTGCACCCCTGCACCCCAAGACTTTCTCCTCCTCCTCCTCCTCCTTCTCCTTGCCCTCCTCCTCCTCTTCCTGGCCACAGATCCAGCTCTCTGGCCCCCAGGGTAACATTCAGGCACGTTTCTGTTCCTCTCCATTCCTCTCTCCCATGTCCTTCTTCCACACCCCTTGCACTGGGAAGGGAGTGAGCCTGTGCAGCTCTTCTGCCGTCAGGAGGTTAAGGGTCCCCTTCCAGGGACAAGGACAACTTGTCTCTCTGTCCAGCAGTCAAATATAGAACAGGGATGTGAAAATTCAAAGTTCAAACCCTACTAATGACCCATCTGGGAGGAACGTCTCAGTTGCAGAGAACAGAACCCATTCTTCCTGCTTTCTTAAGAAAAAAGGAGCAAGTGAAATATAAATACGCTTTAAATTGGAAAGCAAGTGCTTAATTATGGTGTAACACACACAGTGCTTTACAAGTTAGGGTCAGTTTAGGTTGGAAGAGGTCTCAAAGCCCATCCAGTTCCCCTCCCTGCCCTCTCCCCTCTCCCTGCCATGGGCAGGGACACCTCCACTGGATCAGGGGCTCCAACCATGTTTTTATGGGATCCAGAAGGACTTAAGGCCTATTATAAATTATATTTTAAAAAGTAAAATCGTGAAAATAAAGTGAACGGGTTTTCTAACTTCAACAACAGCTTCATTTCAAGTCGGCTCCACTAGATCTCACCTAAAGGCAGAGACCACTTTAATACAACAGAAAACTCCAAGTATGACTGAAAATCATCCAGAAGCTCCCAGTTGGAGCAGACCAGCAGGGTTGACTTTTAATCATCAAAATAATGAGGGATTCAGTCTTCACAACTTTATAAACTGAAAAACCTAACAAAAACCCAGACTCCCAGCTACAGCCAGGAAGACAGACTTGCCCTTATTTTGTACAAGAATCCCTTTTCTCACACAAAACCGGGATCCCACCCGAACAAGGGCTGCCAGATGGCTCCTGAGGGGCCAAGGAACCACCAGTCCCCTGTTCCAGTCCCACGTTCCACACAGAACAGAGCTACGCCAGCAGATCTATGCCTCTGGTGTGTTGGCATTCTGGAGAGAATGGCAGGAAACGAAAAACACAGCAGAGCAATGAGATCCTGTGTGACAAACTCCATATGGAATGATTCTGCTCTCTCAAAATTGACGAAAACACAGGAAATAAAGTTTTAAAAAACATCCAGTGCCCAACCTGCCTCCCTTCCTCAAGAGCATCAGATGCGTGTGTTGAGGAAAGCGAGATCTGGAGTTTAGCAGCTCCTTTCACTCCACCCCACAGACATTTCCAGCCGCTCTCCCGCAGTCGCACGCTGGCACCGAGCTCCTCCAATACCCTCTGCTGGGACTCCAGCTCTCTGCGTGCACCAGCTCCAGCTCTATAACCCGCTGCCCAGAGCTGGAGGGTCCATTGACAGAGGCCCTGCCTCCCCGCACATTGTACATCACCTGTTATTGTTCCTGCAGTTCCGGCAATGGACGCACTCAGAGGGGTCGGTTTGCGGCACTGCTGTGTACATCCCACCGCCCTGCAGTGGGAAGGAGGCAGAACAACAAAAATCAGTCACTGTTTGGACACAGCAGAATCCCTGAGGAGGTCGTTCAGCCCCAGGCAGCTCCACAAGCCCTTCCACTCCATTTGCAAACCCTCATTGCCACAACCAGCCCTCAGCTGCAGGCATGGGACGTGGCACGGCACACGGAGCTGGTACATAAAGCCAGGCAGAGGGGTTTTGCCAGCACATGTGTCACAGAAAAAGAAATAACTGCAGCTTAGACAAGCAGGCGGTCATTCCCCTGGGCTGTTTTCAGCTGAACATGCTCAGGTTTGATTTAATGAACACGCTGTAAATAATTTCATTTTTAACACCGCTGACTGACATGAAAGCAAATTGCTGTTCATTAGCAAACTGTGCTCCTCTGGGGAGACAGAATATTAACTGGGAGGCTGATGTCACACACAAACCCATCCCACTCTCCTGCCATTGCTCTGACCAGATCCATTCACTCTGGCTTTGGAAACACTGAATATTTTTACAGATGGGGTAATTCCTCGGCCAGCAACGATGCTGGGTGAGAGGGATTTTGTGGTGTTAGTTTTGGCTGAAGGGGCCATTACAAGCAAGTAAAAATGCCCAGAGTAACACACGCCTCATCATTAGAGCCCACGGATGCGGTTGCTGCCGGCCAACAGTGCAGCGGTGCTGGGCTACCACACTGCATGTCAGGAGAATCATAGGATCATAGAACAAACAGGTTGGAAGAGACCCACCTGATCATCGAGTCCAACCATTCCCATCAAACACTAAACCATGTCCCTCAGCACCTCGTCCACCCGTCCCTTAAACCCCTCCAGGGAAGGTGACTCAACCACCTCCCTGGGCAGCCTGTTCCAATGCCCAGAGGAGCCGGTTTGGGAAAGCTCGTCTGACTGTTGAGATTTCAAGCGGTAGGAAACTTCTAACAGTCCCTATCCTGCAGAAACAGGGCTTCACCGTAAGTTTCTGAGGCCACTCAGACCAACAGGGTGCGCTGCCTAACTCAGTCCAAACCATGAAACAATGAAGAGCATCCTGACAAGGATGAGGACGCTCCACTCCCCTGCACTGCCTCACCCGCAGGCCAGTTCCACTCCTCCTCGGGAAGAGGTTGTGTGACTTTCCAACTTTTCACAACATAGAGCCAGGGGGAAGAAAAATTCCACACCCAGTCAACTACTGGCAGCAGGAGAGTGGCACTGAGCGTCCCATCCCAGAGCAGAGACAAGATCTGAGCACCAAACCACTCAGGCTGCACAAGACCCACATTTTCCTGCTTCCAAAAAATAAAATAAGGAGAACAGACGACACCAGTGCTGAGCTCTTGAGCTTCTCATGAGTGAGCTCTGGAGCACTGTGAAACTTCCCCGAGGCCTTGAACAGCTGGAGGTTTTCTGAGAGTTTCACCCATCGGGAGGTTGGAAAGGACCAAAAGAAACATGGTTTGGGGTTCAGTTGGTCTTGAAAACAACCAAAAAATGGTATTTCTTGCTAGACAAGCAGAGTAAAGAAAGAATCCAGTGAAGAACTGACTGGTCTGACTCAGAGCTGGAGTTGACTGAAGTGGCAACTACTGTGCAAGTGCTAATTTGTTGTGCAATAAAACGAAGCGCTTGTGTTCAATTACCAACACAAACAATAGCCCCATTTTTTTCTCTAAAACCAGCATGGGTTATTCAGACTTTTGAACTTTTTCTTTCAGTTTTCCTGGGCAATGTTCACAGTTTTGAGTAAGTTTAGTAAGTCTGAATGCAAGCCATCTGTTTCCATAGACAATAATGAAATCATTATTCTCCCTTGGAAACGGGACACGTTTCAGCAAATGAAGTATTTTTCCACCGCATACAAAGGCTGGGTCGCAGGCTTAAATTAGATTTTATTTTAAATTTCAAAACAAAAAAATGAGCCTGTCTCAACAGTTGCAAACAAGAAACTGCAAAAGAAGAAAGACAGCATTATTACGTTGCTGCATTTCAAGATGTATGTGACATTTCATTTTATGGAACCTCCTCCTGCCTTCGTGCTTGGCCATAATTAATAGCATCGCTTAGAGTTACAGATCTGAAACAGGTGGGGGAAAAACAGGCGATCCATAAAGCTGCAGAATAAGCAGCTATAATTAAATCTACTTAACTTGAGGATTGAGAAATACCATATGTACCAGTAAAGTATCTCAGCCCAGCACTGCAACATTCTCAGAGCTGACACGCTGTTAGGAGGAAGGCAGAGGCAGATTTCCCAGAGTCAGTGGAATTCTTGCTGTCATTTGATATTCTCAAATGAAAACCATGATGTTTGTATCAGAAATATCAGCCCAGTTGCTTCCTCTGGGATAAGTCATTTAGAGGAGCTGGCTGTTATCAGCGGATGAGCATCCCCCCCACCCAGATTAAGGCTGCTTCAACCAGAGGAGAGGAGGCTGAGAGGTTCCTGAGAGGAGACCTCGTTGCTCTCTATAACTCCCTGAAGGGAGGTTGTGGAGAGGCGGGAGCTGGGCTCTTCTCCCAAGGGCCAGGGTACGGGATGAGAGGGAATGGCCTCAAGCTCCACCAGGGGAGGATCAGGCTGGACATAAGGAGGAAGTTTTTCACACAAAGGGTCACTGGGCAGTGTCAGAGGCTGCCCAGGGAGGGGGTTGAGTCACCTTCCCTGGAGGGGTTTAAGGGACGGGTGGATGAGGTGCTGAGGGACATGGGTTAGTGTTTGATAGGAATGGTTGGACTCGATGATCCACTGGGTCTCTTCCAACCTGGTTGTTCTATGATTTTATGAACAATGCCTGAACAAATGCCAGGACTGTGTCCCGCACCCAGCGGAGGAGCTTACGTTCACGAGATGGTGGGGATGGTCATAGTCCACGTGTGTCCTGGACAGGGAGCTGCTGTGCCTTGGGTACAGCCCAGAGCCTTCATTCACGATCCCATTGACTCCATTAGCAACTTTATGATGGATGTGCGGGCAGCCGTTGCTGAGGCCGTTGCTTATGAAGTTTCCGTGGATGCTGCCGTTGACTCGGCTCGTGCTGGACAAAGTCGCGTACTCAATCATTTGCCCACTGATATCTACTCCATGATAGAGATAGCCAGGAGGGTCGTACTCTGCAGAAGACAGAAAGACCAAAAGTGTATTTATTGCCAAATGAGAAGTTAAATTAATGCCTATAAGAAATAAAAGAAACTTACATTCTCTTTCTACAGCTTCTGCAAATTAACTGTAATCTCTAAGTGCCTGATATTCAGATGTAGAAATGGAAAACAGCCACATCCTGAGAAACAGAGCAGGAACGTGGCTCTGAAAGGACTCAGCTGACGTCAGTCACTCTGACAAACATCCTAAAAGTAGGCCATGTGAATAATCGATAGGCGCTCTGTTATCCACTAGGAACTGCTTCCAGAAAATACCTCTGGATGCAGCTGAAGACGCTATCTTATCTTGCAAGAAGCTGTGTTTCGTTTCTCTTTGTCAGGCAGCAAGGATATTTAAAAATAACCACTGCCTGTGGGAAGAGCAAGGCAGCAGAGGAGATTCTGCTGGCACAGCAGTTTGGTGGGTGCAGAGCACCTGGCCCAGTGCTGAAGCTCCAGCCTCTGTCCAAGGCTCTGGCTTGCAACCTGACAGGTTTTCCTTGTTAACACCTCTGAAAGACATGGATGTTGAACTCTGTTTCACCGTGACAAGACTGAAGAGGCAACAAGGGAATCGTCCTTCAAGTGCTGCAAGTTCTTTTGCTTTCCAGAAATGTATACGTAGCAGAGGGAAAGATCTGGGCTTTAGGTCTCCGTGTTTTAACAAGTACCCAGGATTAGAATCATAAAATCACAGAGTGGTTTGCGTTGGAAAGGACCCCAAAGTTCATCCAGTCCCACCTCTGCCATGGGCAGGGACACCTCCCACTGGATCAGGGGCTCCAAGCCCCATCCAACCTGCCCTTGAACCCCTCCAGGGATGGGGCAGCCACCACTGCTCTGGGCAGCCTGGGCCAGGGCCTCCCCAACCTCATTGAGAAGAATTTCTTCCCACTGTCTAATCTAAATCTCCCCCCTTTCAATTTAAAACCATTCCCCCTCATCCTGTCACTCCAGACCCTTGTGAAAAGTCCCTCCCCAGCTTTCCTGGAGCCCCTTCCAATACCGAAAGCTGCTTTAAGAACTCCCCAGTGCCTTCTTCTCCAGGCTGAACCACCCCAACTCTCTCAGCTTGTCCTCATAGCAGAGATGCTCCAGCCCTCACATCATCTCTGTAGCCTCCTCCACCCATTCCAACAGTTCCACCTCCCTCTTATGCTGAGGACTCCAGAACTGAACACAGGGCTTCAGGTGGGTTCTCACAAGAGAGAAATAGAGGGGCAGAATCACCTCCTTGACATCCCAGTTCTCATCGGCAGAAGCCTGTGTAGGAGCTTGATGCTAAACAGCAGCTGAAGAGGCTTTGCTGAGGCGTTTCACACACCATTCTCTGTGCAAATCTCTTACACAACTGCAATGCGGGTGAGCATCCAGCATCGATGTAAAGAAACAGAGGCATTGCTGCGCCCAAAGCCCCTACATCTTCACCCTGGGCACACCTAGAAGGTACAGGTCTCAAAACAAACACCAGTTGGCTTGTAATAGGTAAACCAATTCCCATTCATGAAATGTAACATGAACGCTACTAATTTTCCTCTGATCATTTCTTCATCATGAAAGGCAACCAAAAATAACTCACTCTGCATGGCGTTTTGCTGACGGTTCTTCCACAGGCACATGGCAATGAAAACAATGAGAATAAGGACCATGACACCCAGGACGCAGCCCACGATGAGATAGAGCATGTCACTGCTCCGAACGGGGCCGCTGGAAGGCCCTGATCCGCCTGCCCCAACCCGCTCGGGGGCATTTGGTGGCGTACTCAGGTCCTTCACTGGATATTCAGATGCTCCTGGCGTGCGTTTCACTGGATGAAAGAAGAGACAAGTACAGGCACATTCACTAAATGCCTTTTCTAAATGGATTTTTTCATTATGAAATGATACAATTCATAGAATCATAGAACAACCAGGTTGGAAGAGACCAACCGGATCATCGAGTCCAACCATTCCTATCAAACACTAACCCATGTCCCTCAAGGTGACTCAACCCCCTCCCTGGGCAGCCTCTGACACTGCCCAATGACTCTGTGAAAAATTTTTTTCCTAATGTCCAGTCTAAACCTCCGCTGGAGGAGCTTGAGGCCATTCCCTCTGGCCCTGTCCCCTGTCACTTGGGAGAAGAGCCCAGCTCCCTCCTCTCCACAACCTCCTTTCAGGTAGTTGGAGAGAGCAATGAGGTCTCCCCTCAACCTCCTCTTCTCCAGGCTAAACACCCCCAGCTCTCTCAGTCGTTCCTCACAAGGCCTATTCTCCAGTCCCTTCACCAGCTTTTGATTCCTGATGAGTTAGAATCCTAATGCCTCGAAGAGAAAGCTTCCAAGTCAATATAAAACCCTACAAGGAGAACACCAACTGCTATTGGGTAACTACTATTTGCTTTGGAAAATGGTCATTATCCAGCCAGTGAACCCACTCACTGAGGTCACCCGGAACTTTAACGAGCAACTCGACACACGCATGGCTAGAGCAGTACTGACTCCTGACTCGAAAGAGCGCAAATCTTTCCACTTCTGAGGTCAGGAAAAACCACAACACACATTTCTGTCACCAGTCACTGCCAGACAACCTACTTTTATCTGCTGTGCTCCCTGCTAATCCTGCTTTCCAAACTGTGCTATTGAAGATAGTGTGAGCTGAACAGAAAATCATGGAAAATGAGATGCTACTTTAACCCTGCAATTGCATTTCCATTGGTTTTCAGCACCCCACAGCTCAGATTCATTTCATTTGACACTAAAAACCTGTAAGAGGTGCCTGGTTTAGGGGTGAAGCCGGTCGGAGTGCCACAAACACCTCCGTGCAGATATGCAAGATGAGCAGGATCGCCCCTGTCAGCCTGGAAACGCATTTTAAGGAAGAGCCGGTGTGAACGGCAGATTACATCTTGCCAAGTTTAAAATTAGGGAGAAAAGCTATATTCCTTGCAGGAGGAAGGCCAACCGTGCACAAAGCCTGAACCTCTGGAGCTCCTCACCCTTCTTTTGAAGGCTTCACTCTTAACACAGCTCAATGTTGATGCTTCCGCTCCTGGAGGGCTTTTTTCTTTTTATTTTTTTTAAAAAAACACACATTTTTTCATAGCTCTACATTTGAAGTTTACTGTCTGCGTTTTCCCCTTACAGCCCTACTTGGTTTTAGAGATTAAAGGAGGCAGGAATTCTTTGCGAAATAAATGTGACTGCCACATCTGACACTTACAGAGCACAGCACAAACCCTGTGCCAGAGGCACGCGGGATTAGTGATGGAGGCAGCCAACACAACCATCAATTGCTGGGGTCAGCACTTACACAACGTGTCACAGAGCCCTGGAGACACAAAGCAGACGTACAAATCAATTCTGCCATCTCCAGGAGCACGGCTGTCTCTGAGGCAGAGGCCATCGGCACAGCAGAGAGAAAGCCCAGCGCAGCAGATCCGTTTGGCTGCGAAGAGCCCTTCTCAGGAGTGCACCGTATCAGTTTCCCTATGCTCAAAACAATCCCAGCGCTGGAAGACAAAACAACCCTCCAAAACATTCCAGAACGTTATGTTCTTCATCACAGCTTTCGCACTGTGAGAAACTCCACCGCAGCGGGTATCCCGTGCCACGAACGGCCCCTCCGCAAGGGCTCAGCTCTCAGCCCTCACCTTTGGTTTCGCAGATCATCACGTTGCTGTACTCGCTTTCCCCACCTTCGTTGTAGCACTGCATTTTAATGTCGTACGATGTTTCCGGCTGCAGGTGATTTATCAAGTGCCACTGCTTCGTACCTAGGGAGGGGGAGAAAACAAAAAAAAAGTCCATCCACTGCATTCCATTCCCTTGTGTGAGCCAGAGCTGGGTATGAGGACATGGCAGTCCTGCTCTGTAAAACACAGAGGGGTTGCAGCTTTACCTGTGAGCACAAAAGTCTTTATTAACCATTTATGGACTTATCTGAATCACAGAATCACCAGGTTGGAAGAGACCCACCGGATCATCAAGTCCAACCATTCCTATCAAATCATAGGACTCACATTGTCTTGTGAAACAGAAACTTAGAACATTTCAATGAATAAATTGGGGTTTTTCAGTAATTTCAATTGATTTTTTTCATAAAAAATATCATCCTCTAATAAAGCAGAAGTCACTAAACTCAGGCCCCAGACGTCCAAGTTTCCCGCATCTGCAAATCTAAACCCAAGAGCATTTCTGTGATCTTAAATACGAAACTTCTTTCTTCTACCCAAAATGTTCCATGGCATTTAAACTGTTTTTATAGGAAAAGCTTTCTTTCGTTCACAGCACACAGCGAAGCTGTTCACAACGCGCAGAGCAGCAAACATCCAGTGGGGACAGGGGAGAAACTCCACTACTGTGATAAGACCCTCTCCCAGGACAATCACAGAATCGTGGAATGGTTTAGGTCAGAAGGGACCTCAAAGCCACCCCTGCCATGGGCAGGGACACCTCCCACTGGATCAGGGGCTCCAAGCCCCATCCAACCTGACCTTGAACATCTCCAGGGATGGGGCAGCCACCCCTGCTCTGGGCAGCCTGGGCCAGGGCCTCCCAACCTCACAGCAAAACATTTCTTCATGGGATCTTATCTCAATCTCCCCTCTTTCAGCTTCAAACCGTCCCCATTACCCTATTCCTGGACTGACTGAACCAGAGCCCCTCCTCAGCTTTCCTCTAGGCTCCCCTCACATCTCCAGAGATCCTGCAGGATCAAGGCTAAGTTGAGCAACTTAGCCAAAACCACAAATAAATGAACGTGCATTTTATTAAACAGACTAGGAAACAAACTTGGACAGCGAGGCTCTTCTTGCGCTGCCTTGCCCCTGCGGAGATGGATCCCCAGCCGAGCAATCTTCTCTAATAGGGCGGGTTTGTCATCTCTGGCTCCTGGCCAGTGTTTCATTTAGACACCCTCCTGAAGTACTGAGCACTTCAACATAAATCACTCTCAGTTTTTACTTTCACGGGCTTGTGACAAATTTTAATAAACAGCGACCTTTTTCCCCCCCCTCCTCCTTTGAGGAGTTTAATTAACTGTTTGAGCGCTCTTAATCCCTCTTGGAAAATACCACCTTGAACTGTTTCCACTGTTTCTAAGAAACTGTCATACCACCTACTGATTTAAGCATGAATAACAAAAATACAGCCTGCACGGCTGTGGGGCTGTCGCCTTCGCTCTGCTCCCTCTTCTCCCAGCCCCGAGCCCTGGTGCAGATGCCCCTGCCCAGCAAAGAAGGGCTGGGGGGACCCAGGAGGACCCCATCTCAGCCTGGGAGTTTGAGGAGGAGATGCACTACGTGGTCCGAGCTCCGTGCTGGGCATCCCAAGCGAGGGCCCTTCCCTAAATCACCCATTTTCCCAAGATCCACACTCGGTTTTCCTGTCACCCCCACCCCCAAGCATTCCTTTCGGTAATTACTACACCAGGTTTTAGGTTTCCTCTTCAAACCATTACTGGAACTGGAATCAGTACAGGCACTTTAACTGTCCTCTTCGTGCATCATTAGCACGGGAAAACATTTAAACAACTGACATCAGACTGCATTTACATCTAAAATTCAATCTCCAGGACCCTTGGAACAGAGAAAATTGTACCATCGGTGCAGGACACAGATGATTTTGCTTTGCTGTCGCTTAAGGCTGCTGAAAGATTCCGAGGAGTCCACCACGTCAACCTCTTTTGCTTGTTTTTTTTCCTTAGAATAAAATCTGATTTTGCCTGTAGCGGCACTTACAAGAAAAAAACTTTTCTACTGAGTTTTGACTGTCTGAAAGACAAGACTTAACAGGAAGCGGCGGGGAAAGCCTACGGCAAGTGCTTGGCTAGCACAGGCATCACAACACTTTTTCCACAATTCATGCAGTCATTTCAAGATAAAATTCCCTGCCAAGAAACAGACAGATTAATTCAAAGGTAACACAGGGGGGAAAAAGTGAAGAACAAGTGATTTACGGCAAAAATACCTTAAGTCACATGTTTCTCTGCATATTTCATATCAAATGCTTCCAATCTCATTTTATTGAAAACAGCCCTTTTTTCCCCTCCTTGAAAAGATGATTTAGGGGAGCACAGTAACAAAAACTTTAAGATTAAATATTTCCACCCAATAGGTTTGTGTCGCAGGTTCCAGCAGAGCGGAGCAGCCACCCGTGGTCTCACCGAAAGGAGCTCAGCACACACACACGCTCGGAAAAAAACCCAGAAAGAAGCTGATTTCACAGCACAGCAGAGCCCACTCGAACACCCAACTGCTCAGTGCGTGAGATTTATAAACACACGAGTTCTGTCCCGCGCAGTGAGTTGCAGATGAAGGTGCAGACTGCACAAGCTGCTTTAAAGCAACCCTCCGAGCAGAGTCCCTGGATCTTTAACAGTTCTAACGGTGTGTAAAAGCCACGCAAAGCACTGTGTGCTGAACTGTCTGTCTAGCATGGGGGAAATGTTCAAAATAAAGGCCCATTCCTCTTGTAACTGAAATAAATGAGAGGAAAAAATAATTAACGTCATCGGGACAGAATGAGGTCACTGAATTTACTCAGCCTGAGCAATAAGGACATTAAGTAAAATATTTTTAAAAGGGTTTTCCACTTCTGGACTAATATAGACATTATCTAATAACTTATTCCAGGAAAGCAATGATCTCATGTGCACAGGGAAAAAAATACAACCTGATTAAAAGGCAAAATGAAGCGCAAACAGAGCCGTGTTTGCGATGTACTACAGCACTTCAAGCTAAAAGAAGCTTAGAGCAGGATAATTACAGACTCACAGAATGACCTGAACTGGACGAGACCCACAAAGCTCATCGAATTCAACTCCTGTCCCTGCATACCCCTCCTCCCCACACGAGGAAGCTGCAGAGGTTTCCCCTCAGTCTCGTCTTCTCCAGGCTGAACAGACCCAGGGGCTTCAGCTGCTCCTCACACTCTTCCTCTCCAAACCCTTCACCAACTCTGTGCCCTTCTCTGGACACTCCAGCAGCTTTAGGACCTTTTCTATCCTGTGGTCCCCAAACTGTCCCCAGTGCTCACGGTGGGGCTCCAGTGCGGAGCAGAGCAGGACAATCCCCTCCCTCGCACTGCGGGTGATGCCTGCCGGATGCACCCAGGACACAGTTGCCTTCGTGGCTCATGGTCATAAGCAATTTAAGCAAGGCAAAAGGAGAGACTGAGCAATTGCTCATGTTCATAAGCAATTAAGCAAGGTAAAAGGAGAGAAGGGCAATCGCAGGTCCTGCCTAGCGTAGAAAACCTGTGCTGGGGTAAATAATCTTACAAGCCAGCCAGTTATTAGTACAGTCTGCAGCACAGATGTGCTTAGCCTGGGTTAAATCTCATTTACGCTGCTTTCTCTTCCCTCAATCGCTTTAAGCTAACCCAGTTTAATAGATCTACACTAAGGACTGGCAGCAGTGTAACAAGACAAACTTAACCCCAGTATTTAGTTCTCAAGTTTCCATGCAGAAGAGGCTTCAGAAGGAAGAAACAAGTTCATGTGTGGGCAGAACCTGACGTTATGGAGTTGAAATAGCTACTTCTGTGAAATATATTGTAAAGACTTAGTTTGGGAAAAGCAGTTTAGGCTTCATATAAACACAGCCAACATGGCTACACAACTCGCTTCTCCATCAAGCAGAGTTATTCAGCGCGTGCACACTGCACCATACCTTCCACAATATCTCTCTTGTAGTCACTGTCATTGTCACTGTCTGTTGGTCGGTAATAGATATAAAATCCTTGGATAGGGGTGTTGTTGTTGCTGGATGTAATGTACTGAAAGAGAATTGGAATAGACGGTGTTAGAGAAGGACTTTTTAATCAAGTCCTGCTGAGCGGTCAGCACTGAGTGCCTGATCCCCCTGAAATAGGTATTTCTTTAATAGGGTCCTGCAAGTGAGGTGTAGGGGGAGGTGTGCCCAGAGGCTACGCTGCGCCGAGGATTATCAACGGCTGCGGGTGTGCAGACACGGCTGGGATGTGGACAGGGCCAGGGGCTCTCACGGGGCTGCAGACAAACTCTCTGCCATGGAACAACACAGAGCAGCCAAAAAAAGGAGGGGAGCACAGGGACAAGACACTGAGCTGGGGATGACACCTTCCTCCCACATTGCTTTCCAAACTGTCAGTTAAAGTGTGTCCACGAACAGCTGGAAAATCTGACTGATTGACAGAAATAGTTACGACTATTAAGACTTTAGAAAAAGTTAAGGTCGCTCTAAAATTCAGCTCAAGAGTATTTTATTTTAAGTTATGCAGCCTCCTGAGGAACTAGAGGTTATTTTAAGTTTATTATCCTTAACATCTTTGAGGGCTGAGTGAGCAGAGCAAACCAACACTGGGAACCCTACATGTTAAATCCTCCAAAGTACCCCAGGGTGTTGGATTTCAAAACAAGAGCAGAGAATTTCTGTGAGTTTCAATAAGGACTTTAACATACTTGTTTACAAAAGGCAACCACACTTGTTTACAAAAGACAACCTAACAGGGGAAAAGAATATATTTCTCTAACGTGAAATCTCTACTGGATGCGAGGCAAGACGATGGGTTTTAAAGGCAGCAGCCGCTTTCAGCCATCACAGTCTGGATTGACAAAAGCAGCAGGAATTGCAGGAAATGAAGCCAACACACTCACAACTCGAGGCACGAACAGGGGTTTGGACAGTTAAGCCCACTGGTGCCTCTCGCTATGTCTGTGCCAAAGCAGGTGGACGAAGGCGGCTGCAGCCTTTCCTGGGAGCTGCCAGCTAGGTTCACATCTGGTGTAACCCGAGGAGGTGAGTGGAGGATCCCCAGGGAGCTGGGATGGGACAGAGAGGCAGAGGGAGGCTGGGAGACAGCGCAAAGGCAGCAAACCACCAACAGAGGAAAAGGAGTTTGGAAACTGGGGGCAAAGGGCTCCAGAGGAATCTGGCCCATTAAGTCACCCGATTCTACCACACAAGTATGAAGTATCTTATCCCTCTTCTAGGCAAAAGATCGCCTCTGAGCCTCAGGGAGGGAAATCACCACTCACTATTGTGCAATCAGCTCTTAATCCTTGACTTTTAAGAGTCAAAGCAGTGAGAATCGGCCCAATGCCGTGAGAAGAACAGGAGGGAATGGCACCTACCGTCCATTTTAACATGATCTGAGTGTCACTGACGGCTTCAGTATAAGCAATGTGAGGTCCTGCAATAGGACGGCTGGAAAAGCGGCTGGTAAATCCTGCTACTTGGTACGGGCGCGACGCTGCGCTGCGTGGGCTCTCCCCATAGTTGTTCACAGCAATCACACGGAACCTATACATTTCTCCTTTTAAGGGAAAAAAGGGAAAGAGAGATGACTTTGTAGCAGAACAAGCATTAGAAACAGGACTCAAGGAGAGACTAAACAGATTAGGAAGTACTTCTTGCCCAGCATCCAGTTAGCAACACTGCAGGACTCTACCACAGACTGATGCTGACATCAGAAACAAAGAGCTTCTAAAAGCCATTAGGGAAATTCACTCAAGAAAAATCCAAAGCATATTACAGACAGAAGGAAGAGCCTGCTTCAGCCTGGGGAAGCCCCAGGAGTGTTCAAATGATACCCGTCCTCACCCAACTCTCCTGCTCTTGTTCTCTTTCATAGAATAATCAGGTTGGAAGAGACCCACTGGATCATTCAGTCCAACCATTCCTATCAAACACTAACCCATGTCCCTCAGCACCTCTTCCACCCGTCCCTTAAACACCTCCAGGGAAGGTGAATCAACCCCCTCCCTGGGCAGCCTCTGCCAGTGCCTAATGACCCTTTCTGGGAAAATTTTTTTCCTAATGTCCAGCCTGACCCTCCCCTGGAGGAGCTTGTGGCCATTCCCTCTCGTCCTGTCCCCTGTGGCATCTTGGCTTGGATCAGATGGGCCAAGATGCCACAGCGTTGTCTTCAACCGAGCTCTACCTTTCCCTCAACTTTCAGGGCTGGAGACAGGGAGAAATCAGAAACCAGAACAGACATTTTTCAAATAATGCATTTTTTTTTCTTTTTTTGCATTCTGAGTGCTTACTAGAGGGACAATTAAGCTGAAATTAGCAATAATACACAACTCTCCACTCCACACGAGCAAGTATTAAACTAATATTTTTTTCTTCTGCTCAGAAAGTCAAAAATCAACTCAAATTCACATAATGAGCTCCTATTCTACCAAAGAAGACACCAAGACCCAAACTAAAAAAAAAATAGAAACAGGATAATTCAAGTAGAAGTTAAAATTAAACAACTCTTATGAGGAGAAGCTGAGGGAACAGGGGTTGTAAAGAAGAGGAGGCTGAGGGGAGACTTCATCGCTGCATACAACCACCTGAAAAGAGGTTGTAGAGAGGTGGGTGGTGGTCTCTTCACCCAAGTGATTGGTGATAGGATGAGAGGGAATGGCCTCAAGTTGTGCCAAGAGAGGTTCAGATTGGATACTAGGAAAAATTTCACCACTGAAGGGGTTGTCAGGCACTCGGAGAGGCTGCCCAAGCAGGTGGTGAAGTCACCATCCCTGGAGATGTTCCGAGGGGATCTGGTTCAGTAGTGGTCAGGGACAGCTGGGCTTGATGATCTCACAGGTCTTTTCCGACCTGGTGACTTATGACAACCCAAGAGTCGCAGTATTCTCTCAGCAGAAGCACAGCCGTCTCAGCAAAGACAACAGCAACAACAATTGAGGTAAAGGAAAGATCATATTTAATACCTGGCTCCAAGTTACGAACTTCCACAGAGAGTTTGGAAGGAGAAATGTTATCAGCTGCAACCAGCCAGTCACTGTTCCGACCCAGACGTTTATACTCCACTTTAAAAGCAGTAATGGGGGAGCCACCATTTGCTCGTGGTATCCACGTTACATAGACAGATGATTCTGATGCTGTGGAGATCGTGGGTCTGTCAGGAGCTTCTGGAACTGAAATGAGAAATTCAGTTACAAGAGGATTAGAGTCAGCTGAAACTTCATTTTCTACAGCAACCAATTAAATTAGTTGCTGATGATTAAAGTAGACTTGATGTATTAACAAGGACATGCTTAAATCTTCTGCTAATAACTACTCCCCTTACTCTTCTGGAAAGGGTGCTGGAAGAGTAGGACACAGAGTAATCAATTACTTTATCAATATAATCAAAAAATATATGGTGTGGCATTACCCCAACCCGTTCTACGTGGAAACAGAAACACATATGAGTGAAAAGTTTAGTTATCACTTTCAAAGGCCCCAAACTCCCCCAGACCCGATGAGTATTCAACCCCCGACACTCCTAAGTGCTGCACGGTCAGAGGAATGAGACCAAAGAAAGGACACGACAAGCGATGTACTTACTGAGCTCCCTGGAAGGCACAGACAGCAGTGGAACAGACAGAACGGAAAGAAGTGGTGTTAGTAAACCTGGTGATCACCATTGTGACAACTGGGGAAAGCTGTAAGGTTTTACTAAACTACCTTGCTGGGGTGGTGAGAAAAAGCTCTAGAAACATGCTGTTCTCACTGAAAAGCAGGCTGCAAATCCCCCACCTGGGAAGCTGCTGTATCCTCTTGCTATCAGAAAGAAGCCACAGGAGAACATGCAGGACAGATACAAGCCCCTGTGAGAACTTTAAACTCCAAAGTGGGCATCTCCCATTTCCCCTCTTCCTCTGGATCTTTCACAGTGGAAGAGAACAGAGAACAAGAATATTTAGCAAAAAGCAACAGCAGGTTTAAACAAGGAGCAGCAGGAAGGTGCGTTACACCTGAAAGACATCTTATTTTCTGAGAGGCACACATGCAGGTAACAGCTCCCTTGGAAATATCAACTATTCACTGGGTTAGGGCAAGCAGCAGCTAAATTCTCAGCTTCAAGTGCTCCCCTGGAGATGCTGAAGTCCAAGAAATGCACAGCTACCTGGTGACTTAACATTGCTGTGGATACCTGAGAGATGAAGGCAGGTGGTTACAACCCTCTCACTGACTGGAATAAGGAAACTGTTCAGTTCCCAAGGCAGGAATCTTTTACTCTGGAAACACAGAGGAACAGAAAACCTGACAGACACCTGACCCCCTCACAGAAGTCTCATAAGAGGGGAGAACCACCTGTCCCCAAGCAGCCAAGGGAATGAACAGGGAATAGGAGATGCAGCACATGCCCTTAGAGCAGCAGAAAACACAAGGTAACTCAGGTACATCTGTTTGGAAGACAACTTGTAGCATGTGGATCACAAACAACCCATACACCTACCACCGCTGTGTCGAGACAGGTCTGGAAGGACGACACCAAAATTATTTGTCCCTTCGTGAATGACGGGATGTTTAGGAATGCCCATGGGGGGAGATGGAGCCTGAGTGTTTTTCAAGGATGCCGTTCTTTCTAAGAGACATTTGATACACAGGACATCAGCTCAGGGAAGGTATAAGGAAACGCTGTTCATTGCCTCTCTTGATATGCTTGCTCCACAGATCTCTGGCTACAGCACAGGAGACTCAAGCCCTGGCTCCAAATCACACAGCCAGGACAGCAATTGTGGAGTTTCTTCAGGGGAGCAAGAACAAGGCCTTCCCCCACCAGCCCTTGTGACCGTTCACCAGCGGAACTACCACCCGCAGTGCTGCGCTGAGCAGTGATGCTGCCGGCTCCTGCCCAGGTTTCCAAGCCCTCTCTCATCACAAAATCCTAACAGGGTGAAAACCGCACATGGAAATCCACATCTAGAGAGAGGTTCAGTACAAAGGGTATGGAATCTGGGCCTGGTCACAGCTGGGCTAAGGTGACGTTTGGCCTGTGGCAGTACATATGTACCATAAATTCAAAGTTTTCACGAATACTTTATATTCTTAATAGAATTTTCATCTGCTTGGTTCTTGTACATTAGTATGAAAAATATCTGCTTGTCTGTGTGTCAGAGCACAGCCCCCAGCACCCACGCTTGCAAGAAAAAAATTCCTTGGACTAGAACTGCTCTTTCCTGGTCTCTGTCTGCACGTAACTACTGCAACAGCTGGGAGATTGTCACTGAGGTGTCTGCAAAGCAAACCAAAAGTATTTTTTTTGATACAAGAAAACTTGATGTAGCGGAGAGTTTTCTTTTTCGAAGTGGTACTTTGAAAACCTGCACGAGGGCAGGATGCTCCTCAGTTCCTTTACACAAGAGGAAGCTTCCAGTGTATATCTTAATAATCTCCCCAAAATAATATCATGCTTTGAACAGCTTCTACTTACGCTGCCCTGGAAAGTCTGCCCCACAGCTGTTTTAGCTGGTAGAAGCTGTTCCTTACCAAACAAATTGCAGAATGTTTTATCTATGGCTAAGCAGACAACACAGAGTTGATGCAATTTAAGCGAACATCCTCCTGAAAGCCTAGGACACAGGGAACACCGTGCTGCCCTTACCTTTGCTGGTGCGGAACGTCAGCATGGCAGGCTGCCCTTCGCCAGCAGCACTCCTCGCCACCATCAGAACTTCATAGAGGCTGGAGGGCTCCAGCTCAGTGAGCCGCAGCTCGTTCTCGCTGCCAGGGACACGCACCGTGTGCCAGCCACTCGCTGCACTGACGCTGTCATCCAGCTGCACAGGACAGGAGAGAAACCACCTTCAGCACTGAATGGCACAGAACCCAGTGTAACACTCACATCCCTCACCATTTTCACATAAGAGAAGCTTTCTTTGGTCACCTGAAACTGATTATATCATAGAATGGTGTTTAAATATGAGGAGGCAATGGGTTATTCCGTAGGAGAAACTTTGTATGCTAAATTACAAATTGAATAAAATTGGAATAAAGTTTAGTGATTGAAGTTTTTGGAGTAAGCCATGAACTCTGTAAATCTGCTCTAGCTTGTCACATTCAGTGCAATGTAAACCAGGTTTTAGTTTGATAAAATTAGATCCTTGTAAAAGGAATCTTAACAATTAATGGCTGAGAGAGCTGGGGGTGTTTAGCCTGGAGAAGAGGAGGCTGAGGGGAGACCTCATTGCTCTCTACAACCTCTTGAAAGGAGGTTGTGGAGAGGAGGGAGCTGGGCTCTTCTCCCAAGGGACAGGGGACAGGACAAGAGGGAATGGCCTCAAGCTCCACCAGGGGAGGTTCAGGCTAGACATAAGGAAAAAATTTTTCCCAGAAAGGGTCATTGGGCAGTGTCAGAGGTTGCCCAGGGAGTGGGTTGAGTCACCTTCCCTGGAAGTGTTTAAGGGACGGGTGGACGAGGTGCTGAGGGACATGGTTTAGTGCTTGATGGGAATGGTTGGACTCGATGATCCAGTGGGTCTCTTCCAACCCGGTTGTTCTATGATTCTATGATTCATAATTGATCTTCAAGTGCTTCTGCAACAAATCAGCAAGTTTGCAGCTATGCTCGTGGTGCTCCTTCAATAAACCTGACTTCCCTTCCCTCTCCATACGCATGTGCACACCGGTTTGTGAGGGCAAGAGTAATTTTCCCTTGTGGCTAGAAGCGGCAAGAGATCAGATGATTGTAAAGACTTTGATCTGCCTTTAGCTGTCAGCGAACGTGACACTGAAGGACTGGGCCCAACACTTTGATAAGAAAGATCTGCTCCCTGAACCATCCCAGGTTTCCAATATTTTTTAAATATTGGCCAATGTGGGCAGCAAAAAGCTACCTTAGTTACTTCTCAAGAAGAGAAAGAAAGTCATCAGGGAGACCAAAAGATTCGGTTTTCAGTAATACGTATTTCCTTTTGTATTTTAAACAAAAAATAATCACCAGCACCACTTAAGAAAGGAAAGAGATTCAGGGTAGGTGCTCAATGCTTGACCTTTGCAGGAAAGCATTTCCACCAATCCCAAAGGAAAATATAAAGATTCTACCAATAATAAAATACTGAACCAGATAAGACTTCAAGAACACAAGGGAGGCAGATCTAAATAATACGCATTATCAAAGGTTATGCCAGAGGTTTTTGTTTGACTATTTTCTTCTGAAGCAAACACTCTTCTAAGGCATTTATTCCACCAATTTTGTTTTTACTCTTTAAAAGAGGGAAATCAATAAAATAACTTTATGACACAAAGAGAGCACCTCCCTAGAAACCCCATGGTGAACTCCCTACTAAGGAGCATGAGTGAGCACATTTAATGTGGAGACGGTTGTTACGAGTGAAGGATAAGCGTCAGAGAGGTCAAAGAAGCACTCAAAGCTTTCATGCTTATGTGAACCAACCACTTTTGGATGAGAAAAATGCATCAACAGACTTTGGCACTCAGTTTTCAGGAACTAACAGGTCAAAATCTAAGCATTCCCTCCAGGCTAAGACAAGATCAGGATGTAGAGGATTAAAAAGCTCACGAGAAATTAACCAGACAGCTTTGCCATGCACAAAACTGTTTGCTTGAAAGAACGGGCACAGGCATTAGTTAGGTTTGATTTTAATCCAAAGAGCTCACTCTGTTTTTAAGGGTGGTTGGTGTCTGCTTAGGAACTGCTGGTTCCCCTTCGTGTTTGATTGCTTCAGTTTAACAGAGACTCTTTGGGACACAGAGCAGCAGACGCATTAGGCAAATCCGTAGCTTCTCTTCACATCACACAGGAACCCCAAGCCCAAGGTTGCTCACATAAATTGTATTAGCAGCAAGATGGACAAAGTCCCAAGTTATTTAGGGAGAGACAGGACAAGAGGGAATGGCCTCAAGCTCCACCAGGGGAGGTTCAGAAAAAAATTCTTCACTGAAAGGGTCATTAGGCAATGGAACTGTCTACCCAGGGAGGTGGTTGACTCGCCTTCCCTGGAGGTGTTTAAGGTGCGGGTGGATGAGGTGCTGAGGGACATGGTCTAGAGATTGGTGGGAATGGTTGGACTCGATGATCCAGTGGGTGATTCTGTGAAATGCATTTCTATCCCCACTGGAGCTGTGCACAATACACCCTGGAGCCCAGTTCCCACCGAGCACCACAACACCGTAAAGGAAATAAGAGCCCAGGCTCTTTGAGCAAATCTCACTTAAAACCAGGTGAAATCGCACACTTGTGACCAACATCATCCACCCTTAGAACAAGCTGCTGGTGTGGCCACAGTAATGCCACTGTTCAGCTATGTTTTGTGTTTTCTCTGGCCTGACACCACGTTTTTAAGGCCAGAACTGCGACAATCACCATTTCCTTGAGAAACTGAACCCCACAGGATCCACCTGCCGAGGTGCAAGGCTTTATCACTGCAGAGGAACCGTACCTTGCGGTATTTCACAAAGTAGGCATTGATGGGCAAGCCCCCGTCCCTCCCTGAACGCCACATCAGGGTGTACACGTCCGGTTTCTGCGTCTGTGGGGGGCTAAGGATGATGGGCGCTTCGGGGGGAGCAGCACCATTCCAGGCCTTCTCTGTTGCAGCTGCATTCAAATGCAATTTTGTTGGAGGTGAGCTTGAGAAAGCTGCTTCTGCACCAAAATCGCTTTCCTTGCTTTGGGCAATTTCCACGGGAACCGTTTCTTCAGCTTTCATGCCAGTTTCTGAAGGAACTGTAATGGGAGGAGACAACAAAGAGTGGTTGAATTATAGAGTCACAGAATGGTTTGGGTTGGAAGGAACCTCAAAGCCCATCAAGTTCCTGCCCTGCCACAGGCAGGGACACCTCCCGCTGGATCAGGGGCTCCAAGCCCCATCCAACCTGCCCCGGAACCCCTCCAGGGATGGGGCAGCCACCACTGCTCTGGGCAACCTGGGTCAGGGCTTCCCAACACTCACAGGAAAATATTTCTTCCTGGAATCTCATCTCAATCTCTACTCTTTCAGCTTCAAAATGTTTCCCCTTGTCTTATCTGTGCACTCCCTGATAAACAATTTCAGAGCCGGTTGAAGAGATGCCCGTGCAGCCCTGAGCCTGGTGCCGAGCTGTACCCTTGCAAGTTGGTGTTTTAATCAGGACAGAATAGAAGGAAGTTTTTCAGGTTAGTTTTTTTGTTTGGTTTTTTTTGTTTGTTTTTTTGAGGAGGTAGGCTTTTTTCGTTCTTTATACAAGTAGCAAAGAGAAAACCTGAACCATGACATACACTGGCACAATTTGACCGCTATCTCCAATAAATAAAATAGTAGCAATGCATGTTAAAAGAAAAAAAAACCCCAACCCATAGCTATACTTGTGAGACAGAGTAATTTTAAATTAATTGCAGGTGTACAAGGGACTTTTCATGGCCTGGACTGGCTTGCACACAAGAGGACATTCTCCTACCTCTGTTTCTGAGGTTTGCACTGCAATTTGGATCAGCTTTGAAAGCTGCACAACTCAGCTACTTCATCTGAAAATTTACACTGAGAATAAATTCCCGTTTACAGGCAGATCTAATGTGCAATTTAACACCAGCGAATTCCTAGAAATCCAGCTCCAGTCTCCTCTGTCCTATTTATTTTGCCTGGCATGAAAAAAAATACACCTACATTATATCAGTAGATCGAAAAAGATCACGAGAGAAAAAAAAAAAAACAACTCTGTTTGGCCGATGCAGAGCTGCTCAGCATTCCATGCAGGAACAGGGCGGCAGGTTGGACATCTGAGATTATCCAGGACAAGTAAATGTCAGTGCTTAAAGCGAGAACCCTCAGGAGGCAGCGCAGCTCCTCCAGGTTGCAGGCTGCAGAGCCGCCAGATGTTCTGAGCCCTGGTCCATCCTTTCGGATTTGTGTAGGTTTATGTGACACGGAGCACTGGGGTCTGGAAGGGGAAGGGAATGAAGGGAACTTGGTTTACAAAACAAACAAATTCCCTGGTAATGTAAAGCTGAGGCAGCGTTAGCCTGGCTGACTCGGATTCCTCTAAGCCACCATTAAAATACCAGCAGCAAGTGTGGCTGCTATTTTTGGCCACTTTTTAAAAAGCTGGGAAGGAAAGTTCTCTTTCCAAATCGCAGGCACACTCTCAGTGAGAAATTCTTGTTTGTTTCTTCCTATTTATTTAGCGAGGCCACAAAATTCAGAGATGGGAAGAAGAGAACAAGGCAAGGAGCATGTGCCCAAAGCCTCGCGGAGTTCTCGACAACATCAGGCATCCCTAGCACAATCTCCAAGAGAAAGGCTATCCCCCACTGTCAGTTGAGCAGTAGGAAGGGATGCACTGCTGCACGACAGTATTGGAAACAAATGCTGAATCCTTTGGGAGGCCCAAAAGCATCAGGGCAGACGCGGAGGGTCTCTGGGTGGGCACGGCGAGGCTCGACGCCTGCTGGCACACGGGAATTGGACTATTGCAGGTGGAGAAGCTGCCGCGGTTTAGGCTGGTGACAGGACAGCTGCAGTCACTGCAGTGTTTATTGCTGCGAGAGGGGAGTCGTCAACAACTGCTGAGGAGTTTGTATTGTTGCTTCAGAAAACATCCCCCGGGGTAACCGTTTCCATTAAGCAATTCAGATCCAAGCTCTTTTTGCTAAGTTTCTGGCATAATTGCTACCCATATAAACCAGCACATCAGGCTTTGCTTTGCTGCTGTGTCATTATGCAACTTTTTTCAGCTGTTGCTTCTAGTGTCATCCCTTTCCCCTCAGCCACTGAGAATTCCTCTTCTTCCTCAGCTTCCCAGCCCCACGGCAAAACATCAGCAGCACTGAGCTGGGTCGCATCAAAGGCTCTTGTGACATCAGTGACATCTATGTCATCTGTACCCATTGTGACATCAAAGACAACAGTGACATCTGTGACTATTGTGACATCAGTCACATATGTGAAGCCAGTGATGTCTGTTGCTCTTGTGACATCAGTGACATCTTGTGACATCAGTGACATCTATGTCATCTGTACCCATTGTGACATCAAAGACAACAGTGACATCTGTGACTATTGTGACATCAGTCACATATGTGAAGCCAGTGATGTCTGTTGCTCTTGTGACATCAGTGACATCTTGTGACATCAGTGACATCTATGTCATCTGTACCCATTGTGACATCAAAGACAACAGTGACATCTGTGACTATTGTGACATCAGTCACATATGTGAAGCCAGTGATGTCTGTTGCTCTTGTGACATCAGTGACATCTTGTGACATCAGTGACATCTATGTCATCTGTACCCATTGTGACATCAAAGACAACAGTGACATCTGTGACTATTGTGACATCAGTCACATATGTGAAGCCAGTGATGTCTGTTGCTCTTGTGACATCAGTGACATCTTGTGACATCAGTGACATCTATGTCATCTGTACCCATTGTGACATCAGAGAAAACAGTGACATGCTCTATGCATCCAAAATGTTGCCTCCAACAGCAACCAGAGAAGGGCTCAATGTCCCAAATTCAAGCATTAAGAGTGTATTCATAGAATCATAGAGTAACCAGGTTGGAAGAGACCCACCGGATCATCGAGTCCAACCATTCCCATCAAACACTAAACCATGTCCCTCAGCACCTCGTCCACTCGTCCCTTAAACCCCTCTGGGGAAGGTGACTCAACCCCCTCCCTGGGCAGCCTCTGACACTGCCCAATCACCCTTTCTGTGAAATTTTTTTTCCTAATGTCCAGCCTAAATCTCCCCTGGTGGAGCTTGAGGCCATTCCCTCTCGTCCTGTCCCCTGGCACTTGGGAGAAGAGCCCAGCTCCCTTCTCTCCACAACCTCCTTTCGGGGAGTTGGAGAGAGCAATGAGGTCTCCTCTCAGCCTCCTCTTCTCCAGGCTAAACACCCCCAGCTCTCTCAGCCGTTCCTCATCAGGCCTGTTCTCCAGCCCCTTCACCAGCTTCGTTGCTCTTCTCTGGTCTTTCATTTGCAGCTTTTATTTACATTCCTCATCATACCCAGTATTTCAGAGCTCACTGTCGTGTCCCCCCTTTGGCTGCCTCATTTTGAAGGTAAAGAGACCTCATTTTTTCAGCCTCTCCTCCTGCAGAAACTATTCCACACCTTATGAAACCACCTGTCGTGTTTCACGGTACCCTGTCTAGTTCTTCTAAACCCTTCTTGAAACAGGGGTGCAAACACACAAGCAGATTCCAGCCCATCAGCACGCACAGGGTTTGCACGGCAGCAGAGCAACCTTTGTACTTCATCACCACTGTGCAAACAGATCACATTCCCAGGCTCTGCTTCCCTGCTTCTTAAACAACCGGAGAATCCTCCCTCCCCATGAACTCTCCAAGTACCTCAGAACTCTGGAAAAGTGGGAAAAGCATTCTGAAAATCCTAACACAGCAGGTCAGTGGTGTTGCTCACGCCCGGCAGGTGTTTCCAATCACTCCTCAGAGGTGCTCGGCTTCTATAAAAGCTGCATTCCGCCTGATCTCCTCTGTATCCCCATCCTACTGACCAGAAACACTATCTTTTTGTGTTTTAAACTGACCTGCCTGCTCCTCACATGTCCTGGAGTGCATTTTCCACCTTCCTTTCCATGAGATGAAGTTATTTTGGAGAATCAACCCTGCATTTAGTAGCTCTGGGGAGCTGCTGTCATGCATGCAAACACCACAACTGTCTAAAGACTTAAAGTAAGTGCCATGGAGACAGGATCCTGGGGCTACGATTTGACATTTTGGTGGTTTCTCACTATGATGGTGGCTTAAGTTGCCCAGCCCGCTTTTAAGACCATGCAATGAATCACATCATGGAAGTGATCCAGCAGAAAGAGGAAAAAAAGATACATTTTTCAGCCAAATGAGAGCTCTCACTGAGTGCTGGCACCAGGCAAACGATGGGAACGAGCAGCTGAGGCCAAGAGCTGCTTCAGTTGATCCTGCTACCAAAGAAACACGGTGGAATCAGCGCTGAAGTCACTCAGGTGCTTTGGAAGCGTTACCTGGCACAATGTTGTCATTAAAACCTCTGAAGGTTTGAGCACATCTTCTGGCTCTGCTCTAAATCCCTAACAGCTCCCAGAAACTACTCAGGGACTCTTCTATCAAAACCACATGCTTTAACCACCCTCCACAACACAATCAGCAGCTCATGCAGCATATTAGAAACCAATAAAAATGAATAAGCAAAATACTAACATGAACTTACTGCCACACAGTTCTGAGGCAAAGCAGAGGGATTTCTGTCTGACACAGACCAAGTTCTAGGATGATATTTAGTTTTGTTTCCACTCAGTAAGGTCCAACAATAACTTATTTATAAAACTGCATGATGGGAGGGATTTCTTGAGGTTTCGTCTTTCTTCCTTTCTTCCTCTAAGCGAACCTTTAAGCATCTTTTTGCTTTATTTACATGAGTTCTAAATTCTCATTGGTGATGACAAAGATCTTTAAATACCCAGCCATGTATGGAATTCCACTGCCCTACAATCCCACTGTATCCAGCTGAATTTCCTAAGGGAAGAAGCTGAAACAACTGGGAAATTTAAGTCACTTCATGTAACTAACAATCTGCATCCCATTTCTTGTGGAGGGAACTTGGAGGAGCCAAATCCTGTTATTAATCATAGAATCATAGAACAACCAGGTTGGAAGAGACCCACCGGATCATCGAGTCCAACCATTTTTTCCTAATGTCCAGCCTGAACCTCCCCTGGTGGAGACTGAGGCCATTCCCTCTCGTCCTGTCCCCTGGCACTTGGGAGAAGAGCCCAGCTCCCTCCTCTCCACAACCTCCTTTCAGGTAGTTGGAGAGAGCAATGAGGTCTCCTCTCAGCCTCCTCTTCTCCAGGCTAGACAATCCCAGCTCTCTCTAACATCATATAATATTCCAATTTGAAGAAAGGAAATCTCTCTTTCCCATCTTGCTGTTAGTACAAAAGCTGTCTTTTCCTACTAGCAATTTTAAGAAATTAAAAAAAAAAAAACCCAACAGCCTAACCTTGGATAGCTTTTATCACCTAGAATAATGTTCAGTCCATGCAGTACACAAAGGCATTTCTCCCTGCCCTGAAGTGGAAGGGGAAAACTCGTCCATGAGGACAGCTTCACCTCCGCTGCTTCATTCAGGGACAGGATGAGAGGGAATGGCCTCAAGCTCTGCCAGTGGAGGTTTAGACGGAACATTAGGAAAAAATTTTTCACAGAAAGGGTCATTGGTCACTGTCAGAGGCTGCCCAGGGAGGGGGTTGAGTCACCTTCCCTGGAGGTGTTTAAGGGACGGGTAGACGAGGTGCTGAGGGACATGGTTTAGTGTTTGATGGGAATGGTTGGACTCAATGATCTGGTGGGTCTCTTCCAACCTGGTTATTCTATGACTCTGTTTCCCCAGGACGTGCACACCGCTGACCTCCTGTCCCTTTCTTAGTCTGAGCATTCCTCACCCAAATCAGGGAGTTGACTGTGCAATTGGGTGCTTCAAACTTACCGACTGTCAGGAAGGCTTTTGACATCGTGGAGCCGTGCGTGTTGGTGGCTTCACATGTGTACTCGCCAGCATAGTCAGGAGTCACGTTCCCGATATGCAAGGAGCTCGAGCCTGCTTGGGACACGGAGAAGTAGGTGGGCTCTGCGATAGAGCTGCTTGGCTTTGCTTGAGGAGGTTTCTGCAGTTTTGGATGAAGCACCTGGGAAGGATGGCTGGTGAGAAGTCCTCTGCTGTTGTACCAATGGATCACAGGAAGGGGGTGGCCGGTGGCATTGCAGGACAGTGTCACATCCCCACCATCCATCACAGTGACACTTGCCGGTGGAGAAACTATAAAGGGCCTGGAGCCCTGGCCTGGGGGGTGGAAACCCAAAGAATGAATGACTAAGAAATGTTAACACCAAAATGAGTCAATTAAAAAAGACACACATGCTTATTTTTAACCATTTTAACAGTTATTTCTTCTCTAGACAGCCTCTCAAGACTTCCCTTCCAGAATGAAGAGACTTGTACTTAGAGGAGGCTGATCGAAAACTACACTCAAATCACACTTCAAGTCTGCTAAATAACGAAGCCTCTACTGTCAGTGTGGAATGCAGGGCAGGCACGGCTGGCTCAGTCCACTCCACAAACAAGCAGGTCACAAAATATCTGCTCAGCGAGTCTAAGTGCATCAATCTTAATAGGACAGAGAAGGTCAAAAGTTTCAACTGCAGATGACAGTGAGAACAAGAATAGCAACGGCCCCACCAATCCCTTGTACCAGCAGAAATCAAGTCCTCTAAGTATAAGAAACTATCTTAGCCTGAAAAGTACTCAAAAAGACTATCAGTATCTGCTGATCTGATACAAGAGAAGAGCGCATTAAGCCCCAGTCCAATGATTGTTTTGTGAAGTTGAAGATATAGAATAGAAATAATTACTCATTGGCCAATGCTGCTAAGAATCCCAGTTCATCTCCCCTAACAGGACCCTGGTTCTATTTAATAAATTGTGTCAGATTCAATCGTAAGCTGATTTAATTGCACCTGATGGGGACAGGACAAGAGGGAATGGCCTCAAGCTCCACCAGGGGAGATTTAGGCTGGAGATCAGGAGGAAGTTTTTCACAGAAAGGGTCATTGGGCATTGGAATAGGCTGCCCAGGGAGGTGGTTGAGTCCCCTTCCCTGGAGGTGTTTAAGGCACGGGTGGATGAGGTCCTGAGGGACTTGGTTTAGTGTTTGATAGGAATGGTTGGACTGGATGATCCGATGGGTCCCTTCCAACCTGGTTGTTCTATGATTCTATGATTCTATGATGATTTAGGATTTAAGTATCAAGTAGCCACACTACCCCATAAATACTTACATCTTAAAATTCAACAGAAAGTACCTTCTTTGCTACAAACAGCCATCAGAACCAAATCAATACACAATTGAGGGGAGGGAAGAAAAAAAACCAAAATGAAATAAAGCTTGAAGTACAAATGCTTTGTTTCAGTTCTCAAGGGCTGCAAGAGCTCCTACCTGTCCGGACATGAAGTCTTCCAGTGGACTGCATGAACCCAACCCCATTGTCTGCCACACACTGGTACAAGCCAGAGTCCTCAGGGGTGACTGCCCGGATCCACAGATGGTTTCCCATCAGCAGATGCCGCGGAGAGAGGTGGAGAAGAGCTGCATTGTGGAGCCAGGTGAGGGTGGGAGCAGGGCTTCCCCGGATGTCGCACCAGAAATGCACAGTCTCTCCAGCAGCCACACTTTCGTCTTGCAGCCCCTTGGAGACTGAAGCAGGTTCTATAGAGGGAAATAATTTTACATAAACCACCGTGTGTGGATCTTAGCCTAAGTACTAAAATAATACCACAAGGTGTTATGCAAAATCATTGCATACAATCATTGCTAAGCGAGCACCACACACTTCCAGTTCGACGTAGCCTAGAGCTGGTTTTCCCTCATGCTTATTTTGACAGACTCTCCCTTCTACTCCAAACAGCTACAAGTTTGCATTAATACTCTAAATAAAACACTCGCACTTTCAAAATATTTCTTCAGTGCCATCCTCATAATAAAAGGTGTATTTTGTGTCAACAGCCTGTTTTCTGAGTTACTCTAACGCATACATTTCGAAAACCAAACGAAAACAGTCATGGAGGCAAAAACCCCAAACCCCAGGCAGCTCTGCTGCAAAGGAAAGGGAGATTTGGAACGACTTGCAGTCACACAAAAGAGGACTTTTGGTTTTGTCCTAATCCAAGCATCTCGCCTCCCCTTTGCCAGCTTTTGTTTACACACAGCCTGGAAGGAGAAACCTCTGCTCTCTGGCAATTATTGACACTGTATCCCAACTACACTTGGCACTCTGCTGGAAAACAAATAGACCTGTTCTTCCCTTGGAGTTGGTTATCCTTTGATGTTTAGTTATTTTGGACTGCAAAGGATTTCAAACGATAAGCAGTTATGGATTTCACCTTGGGAGAGATAACAAGATATGGTCATTACGAACACACCTTGATTCTTTATTTTAACATGCTTAGGCTGAGAAAGACTGTTAGGCTATTTGTAATCAGCTGCCAAAAGTAATAGGCAGACAATCAAAATGTTCATTGCCTGGATGTGAAAGTGTCTTTATTTCTTACCAAGTACAGTAAGTGAATAGTTAACGTATTTCACTACTCCAAAGTCATTCCCCACCACGCAGGAGTAATTTCCAGAGTCCAGGGCCTCAAGCCTCTCCGTCACCAGATGGGAGTGCAGCCGTTGCCACCTGCCTTTTCTCAGAGCATCCTGGCCATCTTTAACCCAGCGGACAGAGGCTGGAGGCAACCCGCTGACAACACATTCCAGCATCAGAGAGCTGTGCTGGGGCACTGCCAGGCTCTGGGATGCCAGGGGGTGAAGTATGCGGAAGCCATGGGAGGAAGAGCCTGGAGAAAAGGAGACAAGACTTGTCACTAACCAGTCATTTAAACCACACTGTCCCATCTCATCCTCCAGCTCCAAGGTTTGCCATGCTCTTCAAACACGGCTGCTTATAGGTGTGACCGAGCACAACTGCAACGCTCTCCTCCAGAACTCTTGCTCCAAAGTTGATTTGGAGAGTCCCTTTTCCAGGACTCTGTCCTCTTGGGACCTGAAAAACAGCCACGCGGCTCCTCCACAGGAAGGGCAAACCAGAACTGAAGGTGGAAACAGTGCCAGACAGATTTTACACGACATGGTCTTTGAGAGTAGTGGATATTTAGGCTGACAAGCCCATGCTAAAAATCTGTAGGACATTACACATTCAACTTGAGATATACAAATTCTGGAAAGCTGGACTCAGTACTCACGTGTTACTGTGAGTCTGTGTCCAGTGAGTTCTGTTCTGAGCTCGTGAGTCACTGGGTTGTACGCTGCGCATTTATAGGATCCTTTGTCTTCTAAAGATACATTCAAAATCTGCAGGTTTCCAGATGGAAGAATTAGGTAGTTGTCTAAACAAGTGAGGAAGGATAAAAGAAGATTATATTTAACTTAGCTTCAATAAAAGGCTTCCTTTTTTATTTTTTTAAAATAATTTGTCAGACAGATCAATCTGTTCCAAATGCAGGAGCATTTACTGCTTTCTCACATTGGGAGGAGGAGGAGCAGGCTGAGCTCTTCTCTCTGATGACCAATGACAGGGCTCGAGGGAATGGCAGAAGCCAGGGAAGGGTTAGTTTGAACATTGGGAGAGGTTCTTCCCCAGAGATCAATGGAGCACTGGAACAGCTCACACGGAAGCTGTCAAGGCACCAAGCCTGACAATATTCCAGAAGAGTTCAGCCAGTGCCCTCATGTGCTGGGACACAAGTTGAACTTGGTGGTCCTTGTGGGTCCATTCCCACTCAGGACGTTCTATGACTCTGTGATCACAAAGGAATGGTGCTGCTTCAGAAGGGACATTAATTTACAAAGGCAGGTTTAGCTAAAGTGACTTGCATAGGAAGTTGTGCAAATCTCTGCTAAGTTTTTTTTGTCTTTAAGTTCTAAGAAAAAACGCCCCACGCAAGCTTTTGTTGGACATTTACATTGCTGACACGTGGCACAAACCACCTCACCTGTTGACTGTTCCAGCCACTTTCCCCGCACTTGGAAGCGAACCTGTGCTTTGGGGTTACTTTCTGGCACCTCACAGCCGATGAGCGCTGTGCTGCCCTCCTCTGCTGCAATGGCAGCCTTCGCCGATGCATTGAAATCTGCCAGGCCTAGGGGAGAATTGGTAACAGGTCAGGAGCAGCCGCAGCCGGGGGAAGGGCAGTAAGCACAGTACTGATGTTGAGAATGCAGTTTGATTCAAGCCAATTATCTTCTCTGCTGCAGCACTGTGGATAATCATATCAACAGGCACCGTCTTTTCTGTATTCCATAACAGTATCACCCCTCCTGCCTACAGACACTGCCTTACTGCAGAAAAGGGACAGATTTTACATAGGAAGAGGAAGGGAAGGGAAGAGGAAGGGAAGAAGAAGGGGAAGGAAAGAGTGAGGAAAGGGAAGGGAAGAGTGAGGAAAGGGGAAAGGGGAAAGGGGAAAGGGGAAAGGGGAAGGGGAGAAGGGGAAAGAGGAAAGGGGAAGGAGGAAAGGGGAAAGGGGAAGGGGAAGGGGAAAGGGGAAAGGGAAAGGGAAAGGGAAAGGGGATGGAGGAAAGGGGAAGGGGATGGAGGAAAGGGGAAGGGGAAGGGGAAAAGGGGAAGGGGAAGGGGAAAAGGGGAAGGGGGAAAGGGGAAGAGGAGAGATGAGGGGGAAAGAGTGAGGGAAGGGAGAGGGAAGGGTGAGGGAAGGGGAAGCGGAAGGGGAAGGGAACATAGCTCCTGGATTCCCTCAGCTGCTGCAGGAAAAGCCAGCAGAGCCACCTGAGAGATTTCTGTGCTCCCCACAGGCTCCAAAAGCACTACAAAACCCAATTTACACTATCAGCAGGAAGCCTGGCCATAAAACACGTGAAATTGTCTTTCTGTGATTATAATTAACACAACACTGAGTGCAGTAGCGCCTCCCGCTCACTGCCATAAGCAATGAGGCCAGCAGAAAGCCTCAGCAGCACCTTCTCATTTGGTACTTTCAGAAGGTGGAGAAGAGTGTGAAAGCTGCTCTTCTACTCCCTTTGCGTTCAAAGCATCTTCTAGGTTGTGAAGTTTTTCTATGCTAACCACCCTTACAGCTCTCTCAAGAGGCTCTGGCTATGGGTCAGTACTTTACCAAAACATTCACTTCTCTCCCTTTTAAGAAATCTTTCTCCCGGGGGAGTTCGGACATGCTCCGTAGCTGAGGAACCCTTCCAGAGAAATCACTCAAACCCGGTCTGACAAAGGCCTGATTCAGGCAGCACTGTGATCCCATGCAGACAAACCATGCTCGTGGAGAAGTATTCTCAGCACCGCAGCACCCTTTCCATGTGGAAAACATCACCCTTCCCCTTCTAAAGTGTTTTAAGGTCTAATAATTTACACATCAAGCTCTAAGGCAAAGACTGAGTGAAATAACCAGTGCTACTGAGAGAAGGGAAATTGTACCTAAAAAGGCCTGTCCCCACCTGAAGAACACCAAGATAGCTTTGACCAAATGAAATTAAATAAGTGAAAACAAAAATTTGTAGCTCCCACTTCTTTTCCAGACAACAATTCCCACACATTTCTAGCCAATTCTCAAGCGTGCTTCTGCACTGGCATGCCAGCTCAGTTGCTGTCTCAAGATCCTTTTTGAAGCGAAGTTTTTGGGAACCTTGTACTTTCCGATCAATTTACTGGAAATGAATCGAATTATTGTACTGAATAATAGTTGTATTTGCTGGAAAGGAGATTGAAGTCCTTCAGATCGAACTGAGGTTCTCACCATCATTAAACAAATCAGCTGTGGTTTTGTCTAGTTGAGTCTTTAAAAGCCTCCAAGGGTGGGGATCTACAAGCTCTCCGGGGCTCTGTTCCAGGGCTGCATCACCTGACAGGTCCCAGATGACACAGGGCAAAAAAACTGGTGACCAGTATATGATTGATCACACCCCAAGTACTGGCTGAAGGCAAAAGAAACACCTTGAAACTTGATGTTTTCTGAAAGTCAAAGATAAACAAACCACACAAACCAGGTGAGGGCTACATAATTTGCAAGGAGTGAGGAATTCACTTACTGCCCATCGATACCATCGCAGGCCTGCTGAGCACGGCACCCACACTGCTGTTAGCAACACACTGGTAGCGACCAGACGTTGAGAGGCTGAGGGAGAAGACTGTCAAAGATCCCGGCTGAATGTCCACTTCTCCCACCCTGCTGTCCAGGGGTTGCCCATTAAACAGCCAGGAAAGCCGAGCTGTGGAGGGTTCAGCGGAGCAGTGGAGCTGGATGGGCCCACCAGGCTTCTGGACAGCCGATAAGGGCTCAGAAATAAAATGGGGAGTTAGATCTGAAAGGAAAAAACAGATGGATATATTCAGTTAGCCAACAAAATTTTGCACGAAGACAAGCGATGAGGTTAATGATGTACTGACTTGTGTGAAAGGTTGATCATGGGTTGGACAACAGCAACACCCTCTCCCAGGACCTCCGCGCTGCTCACAGCCCCAGACTTCCTTCATCAGAAGGTTCAATACTGCTAAAAGAGTTTTGGACCAAATGCACTCCCCTAACGCCAGGCTGGCAGTGACACTCAGGCAGGTGTTGCCTTTTCCTCTGTCAGAGGAACTCCTGACACATCCCCACTCTCTAATGTCAGGGAAAAATCAAGATTCAAATCCCACTTAAGAGGGTAAGCACTGAACAAAGGCAGGTTCAGCGTACGGGAACAGGGAGAAATTCTTCACACTGAGAGTGGGGAGGCCCTGGCCCAGGTTGCCCAGAGGAGGGGTGGCTGTCCCATCCCTGGAGGGGTTCAAGGGCAGGTTGGATGGGCCTTGGAGCCCCTGATCCAGTGGGAGGTGTCCCTGCCCATGGCAGGGGTGGGACTGGAGGGGTTTTGGGGTCCCTTCCAGCCCAAACCATTCCATGATTCCATGACACATCCCCAAGTGAAGGTGTCACGCCCATGAGGTCCAGCCAAATCTGCAGTCCCATGGGATTTACTCCGAGTGGAAGAGCAGCCCCCACCTGAGGAGAGGGAGCACGGAACACGCAGTTGTGGCTGAGATGTCCCAGATGAAGCAGGCCCTGACGTGACTTGTAAAACTCTAAAAATGGGAGCAGCCTGCCAGGTACTTATGCAGAACCGTCTCCGAGTCTGCAGAACCAATTAAAAATAGTAGGATAAAAAAAAAAAAAAAAGCTGGATGAAGAGTAAAGGCTCTTGTTAATTCCAAATACATGGACTCCATCAGGCCAAGAATGATGAATTGGGCATCCATTATCTTTACTGAGTAAAGACGTACAGGAACAGGAAAAGCTGGTAATAAATAAAAGGTTTAGTTCTACAAAACTTGGTTATGAGAATCCATTTATTTGCCAGCAGAAAATTCCTCCTTGTTGGAGGAAATTTTTTCCTATCCTGGCCAATGAAACACTGGGAATGATTTCCATTTGTTTTCTATACAATTCTATACTAAAGATTTTGTACGAAGGGAGTGTGCTGTTAGCACCAAGGAACCCTATTTGGTTAGAAATATAGGAGAAAAAATAAAACCAAAAATAGACACAGAGGTGGGGCAAACAACTCCCAGTCCGTAAGTGAGCAAAGGCAGTAAGCTTGGGTCATGGTGATATTAAATGACATCCAAGTAAGAGACAGTTTTCTTGTAGGTGGGGCCCTCAGCTCATGCTTTTCTTCTCCAGCCAGGCCATCCAAGCTCTGTTTATGAGTTTCAGATGAGAAACTGCGCATTTTTAACCGAACCAGAAACTATCTGCATAAAATAAAACTGGAAATTAAAGTGTGGCTTCACTTCACAAAAAAAGATGAAATCCATAGAAGTCGTATCCAAGCATTTCACAGGACTCCAGATGTCCATTTTTAGCTTTTAATTAGAAAACTGTTTTTCCTATTAGTTTAGTTTGAATTTCCAAGGGTAAGAGAAAGGCAATGCCCGTTTTAGTTCACTGGCCACCAACTGCTATGAAATGGTGCTGTTATTTTCATCTTCGCCCCTGCCCTTGCTCATGACACCAACACTTTGTGCTCCACGTAAAAGTCAGAATTGGTAGCAGTGACCCCGCAGCTGGAATTTATCTCCTATGATTGCTTGAAAAATAAAATTTATCCCATTTGCTTATAACGATTGGCTATGAAGTGCTAAAAGTAGTAAAAGCTGCTTTTTTGTGTGGTTACGTTAAGACAAGCTGACTACACAGAGCAGATGTGTCAATTAAAACCATCTCTCTTCTTTTTTTTTTAACGCCAGAGCTGTTCCAAGTGCAGCCACACATCAGCATTCGTGTTTCAAAGATCTGATTCCCCTTTCCCTCTGCAAATTGCAAACCCCTCCCAAGCCCATGGGAAGACAGGATGCACCATACACAGCAAACCCAGCGTCCAGCCAAGTCCACGGAGATCCCAGAGAACAAACGCTCCTAACTGAATATCTCCCACATTCAAGCACTTGTTCGAAGCCAAATTTTCCAAAGCGAAGCCATTTATCTAGTTTAAGACTATGTTTGAGTGCTCGGTGCTTTCTTCAAAGCAGATTATCAATACGGAAGTTGGTCACTTCGAAACGCACTCCAAACTGTTGCTCACACGAAAGCTCAGTCTCCAAAGTCTGCGAGTGTGTCACCCCAGCTGGGGTGAGGTGGCCTTACCTGAGCCAGCGGCAGAGATGAGACCCGCAGTGGCGATGAGGAGCAGTGCCTGTAAGCATTGAGGATCCAGATGCATAGCGCCAGAGGACAGGAGTGGAGAGCACGAAGCTCCAGACTACTACAATGAGGCACCGACACAGCTACAAAACAAACAGATGTCTCCTGTGAGTTGCAGGAGTCAGTCTTTTAACTCGCTTACAACAAAGCGGTTTGAGTTTTAAAAAAAAAAAAAAAAAAAAAAAAAAGCAAGCACAGCCAGGAAACAGCCAATACTCTTTGCAATATAGAAACCATCTGTAAAACTGAGTTAGAAGTTGAATTTCACTATCTTTCCAAGTACTACTCTTAATATACAGACTTTTTCCACAGCAGGGGCATGAGGTGTCTGTGCCAAACCACCCTGCCTTGATAAATCACACTACTTTCCAATTCAGGGAACTGAAGTCCAAAGTAAACAGCTTATCTATTAGAGATGATATTGCTTGCAAACAATACTCATTTGACCATCTATTACCAGGCTACACTCGTTTCACAAGTGTTTATGAACCTGCATGCTGTGATGTAGCTACCACTCAGAACTGCTCTGAACTTGCTCACCGAGGTGCCTCATCTGCTCACTCCTCCAACTGTGTTTTGCAAACAAACGATGGCAAATGGCTCCCAAATAAAATCATCAATACTCATCTCATTCTCATTTATTTTCATAGAAACACAGAATGGCTTGGTTGGAAAACATTTCTGAGATCATTGCGTCCAAATGTACCTGTCCACTACCGAACCATCCTGAGCACCTCGTCTGCCTGGCTTTTAAATCACTCGGGGATGGGGACTCCGTCACCTCCCTGGGCAGCCTCTGCCAGTGCCCAAGAACCCTTTCAGTGAGGACATTTTCCTTGATGTCCAACCTAAGCCTGCCCTGGTGCAACTTGAGGACATTTCCTCTTGTCCTACCGCTATCACTTGGAAGAAGAGCCAAGAGATAACACCACAACCTCCTTTCAGGCATTTGTAGACAGTCATAAGGTCTCCCCTCAGCCTCCTTCAGGTTAAACAGCCCCAGGTCCCTCAGCCTTTCCTCATAACCCTTGTTCTCCAGCTCTTTCCCCAGCTCTGTTCCCCTTCACCGGGTGCACTCCAGCCCCTCAATGTCATTCTTGGAGTGAGGGGCCCAAACCAGCTTTGGGCTGGGGGTGTTTAGCCTGGAGAAGAGGAGACGGAGAGGAGACCTCATTGCTCTCTATAACTACCTGAAAGGAAGTTGTGGAGAGGAGGGAGTTGGGCTCTTCTCCCAAGGGACAGGGGACAGGACGAGAGGGAATGGCCTCAAGCTCCACCAGGGGAGGTTCAGGCTGGACATTATGAGGAAGTTTTTCCCAGAACTGGTCATTGGGCAGTGTCAGAGGCTGCCCAGGGAGGGGGTTGATTCACCTTCCCTGGAGGGGTTTAAAGGACGGGTGGATGAGGTGCTGAGGGACATGGGTTAGTGATTGATGGGAATGGTTGGACTCGATGATCCGGTGGGTCTCTTCCAACCTGGTGCTTCTATGATTCTTTCTCCTACACAGTTCTGGGTTACCTGTTATGAATGATTTTATCTACCTGGTTGTGTCTTTAAGAGGACAGCCCTTTCCTTGGCCACATCGCACCTGCCTGCTCCACTAAGACCTCAGTGTCAGCATGAAAACCCACAAACTAAACCAGAAAACCCAGCTTGGACGAGGTCTCTCTCAGGGACAGTTTCTGACACTAAGTCTCCATCAAATACTCTCTTCCCCAACAAAACAATTGATCTGCAGCTGTCGTTCACTTAAATTTTCTATTTCCCTTGTGTAATACAATGATGAATAAGATTGGAGTTCATTTAGCGCCACTACTTCGTTTATCAGCCTGGCCATACAATTTTGCTGCTGCTAACACTCCACACACATTTTAAACAGCTCATCCATCAGACCCACGTATAAACACGGATCTGACACACATCAAGTTACCGAGGTTTTATTGGCAGGCGTAGAAACAAGTGCAACGACTCACATGCTCGACCAGATTCAGCCTGGTTTAATGGGCACTCACAGAGCCGTTTGCTGCCGAAGAAGCCACATCAAGATATCAACAGCAAAACTACTCCCACCGTTTACTTAAAAGTGACAGCATTTTATCACTGGTACATCACTGGGGGTATATAAACAAAATAAGCATCAAGAAAAGACTCCAATAAAAATGAAAGAATCACTCGAGATTTTATGGAGCTATTTGCTACTGCTACTCATCCCTGTGAATCGCACCCTGAGCTCACGCTGATAGCCTAGGAAGAGAGGGAGAAACGGTGCTGAGTTCTGCTCCCATTTCTGGGCAGTTTTATCTGATACAGCAAATTCATTCCAGCTGTTGGTCAGCCCTGGCATTCCTGAGGCCCAGGCGGGCTCCCCGCGAGCATCGGGCTGTGCTGGTGAGGCACAGATGGCAGGAGAGGCGCTTTGGTTTATTTGAGTTCTCGCTCGGTTCAAGGGCAGGAGAGCCGCTCCACCAGCGAGTGCAGAGGACAAAGTAAACACCCGGAGAACTTGTTAACATCAAACACTTTGCTGAAGAGGGCTCGGGGGCAATGTTGCTTTTTGCCAAATCTTCCCTAAACTATTTATTTATGAAAAGCAATGAAACGTATATTCTGAGTCAACTTTAACCCCAGCACATGGAGCTACCGGGTTATTTTGCAGCTGTCTTTTTGAACAAGGCCAGCTCATTATCTTTAACTAAACTTTATCTTTGGAGATCTACTTTATCCAGTCTCTGATTTCCGACTGTTTATCTTTCTCTTTACATGTTCCTTGCTGCCAGTGTCAACAGCTTCTCCTCTTTTGACCTACCAGCTCAGTTTTCGCAGGCTTGCGGCATGGTTAGATCAACTGTAAAGCAGTGAGTACACAACGCAAGCCACAATTACCGAAGTGCTTTGACTGGAGGAAGGAAGAAAAATATTCTGCTTAATTGGAGTAGTATTGTTCAGCAACAACACCCAGGCGCCTGAGCAAAGCTGCTCCAGCATCCACTTTGGAAGGGACCACAGAAATCTCTCATTCACTGCAGGATATGGTAACACAGGAAAGATGAGATCCAACACACTAAACGCAACCTCAAAGTATTTGCTTCCTTCTGTTTCTCCCAGAGACAATGACACTCCAGGAGGCCCTTGCGAGGTACAGAGAACAAGGCAAGACCACAGCTCACAGCTTCAGGGTCTGCAAAAACCCATCAGCTTCAATATTCCTGCACTCCCACTTTGACAGCGGGTGGCAGTCATTATGGACCTGCTGGGAACACAAAGAGGAACACTTTGGTTAGCTGTGGTTGCATTTCAGTGCCTTAAATTCCAAGATTAGCTCACCCAGGAACCACTCTGCCCACTGTTCACTATCCCTTGCTTGAGAGACTGAGTGTCCATCAGTGGTGGACGAAAGAGTCAAAGCGATTTTGAAATTAAGAGGTGTCATTGAAAGGGGCTCTTTCCGTGCCCTGTGAAACAAAACAGTAATTACTGGAATTATTCATATAAATAATAATAATATTCAAGGTTGTATAGAGATGGATGTGGTCTCCACAGATCAAGCCCTTTCCAGTTTCACAGATACTTTCTCCAGACCGTTGCTGCTGCACACCAGAAAGCTACAGCACAGCAAAGGCTTTTCCTGCTTCCGCTGAAGCATCTTCATCTAAAAGTAATCTTCCTATTATTTTTATCCAGCACTTGACTTCCTTGACATCTCTAAAGTAACTTATTGCTCCTGGATCAAGGAAAGAGAGGAAGATACGACTTGTGTCACAAGGAGCTGTCATCCCAACCATGCCAATGGGTGTCCACCCCTCTGAAGTGCACTGCCCAGGCAGGGGTGTACAGAAACATGCACATGGTATATCTCTCTCTCTATATATGTGTGTGTGTATGTATATATATATATATGTATATATCTAGAGGTAATTAGTACAATAGAGTATTTCCGAACATGACAATTCTGGTTGTACAACCCGTGCCTCAGGCCCTTTCAAAAAGGGATCCCTTGCTAAACAGTCGTGGGGACAGGCATGCCCCTGTCCATCAGCTCAAAGCTTCCACCCCACAACCTTCAGGATGTCAGGGAAGCACAATAAATCAACCAAGCTAACTCCAAACAGCACAGCAGAGGGGAAGGGGGCATTTTAATTGGTCCCTTCAGGAGCATCAGAGAGGTTTCCCCGTGCAGAAGCCAGTCCCCACTTCTAGGTTGTCACGTCACCTTGGTTGTGCAGGGTAGCCTGTAAACCTTCACCAGTTTGTTGAGGCTTGAAGACCTTCCCCAGGATAGATGTGGGCCATCCCAGGCCAGGGAGCAGCCCTCAGCTCATGGACTTACCAAAACGTTCAGTTGGGCTGCAACGGGAAGACATAAGCACCAGACTGACCAGGGGGACTTCTTGACTCAATCTAGACAGCCCAGCCCTGGCAGAGACCCTCTTTTCCCTTCCCAAAGTGTCACAGTTGTTGCTGTTTCTCCAGAAACCAGTGGTTTTCCACGTCCACTCCACTGAGCGTTACTAACTGTAACTATTGCCTCCAAATTAACTCACTCCTACCTGTGCTTGCCCCCAAAAAAGGTCTTGCACTTCAAAAATGAAAAAAAAAAAAAAAAAAGCTGTTTACCACACATCCACACAGTGCCCAGCCCAGGAGGATCCTGTGTCCCTCCAAACAGTGCTGAGAACCTGCCCTGCTCATCTAGCACACCATGACCTCCACCCTCGCAGCTGAGTGTAGTCACTATTAAAAAGAGCATTATCTTATACTCACTTTTTCCCTTTTCAGATAGATTTTTGTTCTCTCTTGTTTAGGTCCCTGAATCACCTTCCTGCCATCCTAACCAGTGCCAGGTCCTCCCTGCCCAGCAGCAAGCGGCCACCAGAGCTGTTTGGCCACCACCCCACATCGATTTAACTGCCACCATGGTCCATCACTCCCCTCCGGAGCCCGTACGACCTTCAGCGAGCCCTTTGGCATGCTGAAGCTAAAGGAGGAGAGGGTTTCTTTGCGAGCCAAATACACCAGGTCCTATAAATGTCAGAGCAAAGCAGGGAAGGAGAAGGAGGAGGAGGAGGAGGAAGGAAACAGCCGGCTGGGGAACAGAGGGAGTTATTCAGCTTGCCCAGTCCACCTCCAGGAGCCAACGGCCGTCTCTATGAAGCCCTAGGAAAAAGTGACAGGGAGCTGCTGCGTCAGGGCAGTCCTGCTGCCCGCGCAGATGGGACAGGAGTTTTCAGTCAGAGTAAACCAGCTTTAGATACTAAAGATTGCATATTTTTCCTAAGCAGCAGCAACTCAGAATCCAGTCCAACCTCACTTGAAAGCACTAGATGTGATTTAACGCCTAAAGCACCACGAGCTGTTTTTTCCCCTATGTTGTTTATTACTGAATTATCAAGAAAAAAAATCATACAAACTTGTTCCCAACGATTGCTTCTGTCACTACAATAAAAATCACAGATTTCCAAAGTGTCTCCAAGCGAATGAACCCTCAGAACTAGCTGGAACACTGTGCCTTTATTGCGAGTGAGGCGAGTTAGATCATTAAATCTCACACCAAGACACCTTGGGAAAAAAAAAAAAAAAAAAAAAAAAAGTATTGAAGCCTGTGGCATTCCAAGAGAAAGCAATCAGACATTCCTGCCGGCCGGCTCCTCAGTGATCTCCGAAGCCTTTGATCACGGCCTGTCTCCACGCTGTCCTCCTGGGGTCCGTGAGATGAGGGACGCAGCTGGCACGTACACTCCATTAGCTCTGTGCCGCCCAGCTCCGGCTGCCCCTCGCCTCCCGCACCAGTTCCTGGGGTCTCCTGGTGGCTGGGAAAGCCTCGTGGAGGTCCCCGAGACGGCCACGCGCGCCCACACGCCAGGCGACTCCACTGTACGGCTCCCACACGCCAGGGATGCCAACAGCCGGGGTTGGGATGGCGAAAAGGCAACCGAGCCTTCTGAAGCCTGACTTTTATGAATGCTTAATGACCTCTCAATCATTAACATCAACCTTTAAGCAGCAAATGCAGCACCTACAGTGTTGGCTGCCCTCCCCTCCCCCCTGTTCAGGGTCTCAATCGAGGCAGCCGAGCGTGCAAACCGATCCTGTCGCCAGCAAAAGCATTTCCTTTCACTGTGGTCAGCCGAAAGCAGGGGAAGAAAATGGAAGTGACTTGGAGTTATGGCACCAAAAAGGCCAGACAAGCAAGGAAATAATCAACTCCACATGAGCCACTTCTGGCCCATCACAATGCAGCGCGCCCGCGAGGAACCCCAGGAGGGGTCAGCAGGACTATGGGGGTCAGGAGCTGAAAAAGGCAATAGCCAGCAGCTGCCAGCTGCAATAGGAATCAATGTGTTCCTAATTACACTCTGAGGAGAGGGCTCCAGCCCCGAGAAAAGCTTTGGTGGAGTCACAGCGTGGGGAAAAAATGTGTTCGAGTGCTCCCGTTTTACTCTCCTCCAGCTCAAGCGCCGAACAGCACTTTGCGTGTCACTAAATCACAGGAAGCCGAGCAATGAGATAAGGAGCCGGCATCTACATACGTGGGGGTTTAAAAAAAAAAATCACCATAATTAGGCATTTGTATCAGCATTACAGCATCACAAAAGACAGGGGGGCTGCTAGCATTTAAAATTATGCATTTCAAAGGCATTTTGTGGGTGCTTTTAGAAAACAAACTGAACTGTGCCGAGAAGTCCTGCAAGTTTGGTGTTTTCTCTACCCGAAAAAGTCTGGAAGGGAAAAAGAAAAAAAAAACTGTTTGCTGACAGTGACCCTGTAAACCCTGCGTGAAAGATATAACCAGGTCAGAGAATGTGGTGAAACGCACTCGCAGGCATCCAGAAACAAATGAAGCGGAGAGGTATTTAAAAATTAGAAGAAAAAGCCCCCTTTGATGTTATGTTCATATTTATTTATTACATTTTAAGCAAACACAGTATACTTTCTAGATCCTTATCGTAACAACTTAAAGGAGAGAAATTACAGCCGCACAGCCTTTCTAGTCCTTGCCTTGGATTTCATTAACACCTCCACGCTTCTGCCCATGCCCAGCACCCAAATGGATCTGGCCCTAGCCAGCACCCATGTCTTTCCTACGCGAATTCCCACTCCGCGATTCAACTGGTAGCTTTACTCTCTTTAGCTAACACACACTTTTCTCAGCAGCCTTGCAGGAGCATGCATGAGGCTTCATGCTTGCTCCACAGGACTTAACACGCACCCCAAGGGTGAATCCTGAAAGCAGTTCTGGTGGCTCAAAGCTGGACTCGCCCAGGCAGTGACCTGGCACGACAGGCTGCTTCTGGCCAAGCCAAGACTGTTTTCTCAGGGAAACAGGTGACAGGGAAAAAACAAATTGCACTGAGCAAACAAGACAGTTGCTGAGCTCCTACAAGGACAGAGGACCCGAAGCCCTGATGTTCTGCCTCAGCGCTGCAGACGTGTCTACGAAACCCCACAACTTCTGCAATTCACTCAAACTCTGCCACAGGTTCAGGTCCAGCATTTCAGGACATAAGTGACACAAGATGACATTAAGCAGCTGTGGGGGAAGTAGTATGAGTCTGAAAACATGACCGTAACGTTGGCCTGCCTCAAAGTTAGAGAGGCACATCTTACACCGAGTTGTTCATTGGATTTTTCTAGTTTGCTTTCAGGCCTGGAAAGTCTCACGGCTGATATCAGCTGTTGGACGCCGATCAAAGTTTAGCTTTCCATTAATCCTCTGAGTTATATGTGAGGCTGATAGAGGAATTTTTTTAGAAGGCAGTTAAGATTACTCAGATACTTAATTTGCGCTCCAATATTTCAAAAACACCTTGACTTTAAAACCTCGGTCTTGGTGTACATATGGTCTTGATAGAGAAACGCATGCTTTGGCATGGACTGAAGAAATGAATTTGTGAGGCGAGGGAAGAAAATTTAACGGTTTGTGTACTGCGGCTCTGCAGCTGAAAACTCTCCCGAGCCCTGAGCCTGCTACCAACACACGTCCGTGCTTCGGATCAGAGACCTGGGATCTCACTCTCGCCACATCAGCATCAGGCACAGCACCGCAGGAGCAGGGAGCTCCTGCAGAAGCCACACTTTCTTACACACAAACAGGCATAACAATTAGGTTAATTTTATTCTTAACTTCAGAGAAAAAAGCTGAGACAGTCCCCTTGCTGCCCCACTAACAACATGGGCATGGTTTCTGACTCTTCTAGCCTCAGGGGATGAAAAAGAACAGAGCATTAGCCTAATAGGCAGTTCTCCTGGACTGCAGTTACACCTAAATAAGGGCTTTTAGTCCTCAAGGGATCTGAAGGTATCATTAGTCCAACAGTTCCATCACAATAACTGTAGACCAAACACATACAAAAATCTCACCCTTTGCTCTTTGAGGCCCATGAGACCTACCCCCTTTAGCTCTCTCCTGCCTGGGCACCACCTTGCCTCCTGTTCCCACTTTCTTCCCCATACTGAGCTCACCACCTGTACCGACTCCATCGCGCTGCCCTATAACAGCCAAGAGCACCTCTGCTCACCTTCCACTGTGTCTCCGAGGGTCCTTCTGCAAGCACCCCCTCCGCACCTCCCTGCAGGGCTGGCCTGAGCCCCAGAGCCAGGCAGCTTGTTTTACATTTTCAACCAGGAGATTTTTACCAAGATTGAGATTTCACAACCAGTTGAAACCAATTTAAAACCAGGAGGCTGCAGAGGAGGGCAGCAATCCCTTCCTTCAGGACCTGGCTTGCATTCCCCTATCTGCACCGACGATCGCGAGGCCACCAAGTGAGTCAGCTCTGCTGGCAGATCCCGCTGAAAACTTGCCAAAGAAAAACGAGGTTTAGTTTTCACCTGGATGAGGGAGCAGTTTCAGCTCACCAGGCAGGCTTGGAGCTCCAGCCCAAAGGAGGGGGTAGGAGTGGATGTCTGTGAAAGGCAACTTTGCAGTCTAACAGAGCAAGGCCTCAGATCCACTAATGAAGCATCACCCCAGTATCTGTAACAAACCCTAGAGTGCCAGAATGTAGGCAAAAATAAAGAAAAAATATAGGAAACTCAGTTCCAAGTAAGACATGGGCATCTGCTCGAGTTTGCCAGGGGACTCACCATCCTCATTCTCCACAGCAAGCTCCAGCACTGCCTCAGGCTCTGTCTTTTCCCTCTCTGGAAAGTCTCTATGTTGCACAGCGAGGACTGCCACCCTATTTATAATTTCTCTACAGTTCCTATAACTGGAATCAAGTACAATTTAAAAAAAAAAAACCCAAACAAACCCCAAACCCAAGGACTAGAACCACAGGTTCACACTAGTCATCAGAAAAACCTGTTGGGCTCCCAGACAAAGGAGCCTGTGTCCACTACCAGCAGCACTCCCAGGTCCGGTGAGTTCTGACACAAGAGAAGGTTGATGGAAAGAAGAGCAACCACAGGCAAGCTCTGTCAGGGGACAGTTGAGCTCGTTCCTGCAGCAATTCCAGACGGACACCGACACCTCGTCCATCGGTAGCCCCCAGCCAGAAACAGCTTTAAAAAACACAGGCAAATGGGTTCATTTAGCTGCCTTACCCCAAGTCCAACTCTGTCTGTTACGACTTGCAGGGATCCATGCTAGCCGTGATCCCTTAAAGGGAAGCACAACTATTAAATCCACACCTGCAGCCAGAATTTATAGCTGCCCCATCTACTGCTGTCTTACATCATAGGCAATTAGGAGCCTGTGAACTCATGGCTGCAGGATATGGGAGGCGCGCTGGAACCAGAGAGCAGCGCCTGTGTGTTACAGCACGGTCGTTAGTCCCCCTGCAGAATTCACAGTGCCTTTGGATGCTGCAATCAAGCATAAACCAGAGCAACCCATGGGTTTTGACTCTTGTTTTTCAAACAAGAGTGCTGTCCTCTGTTTGAAATGGCTGCTTTCCCTGCTCTTCCAGCAGTCCATGCCCTGCCACGCGCCACACCAACACACTCTGCCGTGGAACCTGGTCTCCAGGGAAGACAGGCAGGAGAACAATGCTTATTAGAAAGCAAAGCAGCTAACCAGGGACAGCTGAGGGAGAAGGCAGGAAAGAGCCTGTCCTTCCTTCCCCTGATTAAACCAAGCCTTCGAACAATCCATGCCCTCAGCATTACAGTAAGCTAAGCGGGTAATTCAGTTTTATTGCTCTCCTCCCCTCCCTTCCCCCATGCTCAACAAACCAAACCTGGTTTCGAGATTGAAGTGAACTCTCCGGCAAACACATGCTCCTGAGCTTCTCAGCCTAGAGGGAGGGAATCCCAAGACAACTGACAGTACAGCAGAACAATCACCTTAGCTTCAGCCCCAAGGAAAGGCTGTCTCGATACACCAGCCAAGCCGAAATAAAGAGAGACCCTCTCGTTGGTCAGGACAGGTTTGCTATAACAAACTGACCTGGCTACCACGCCAGAAGGTCAGTAGAACACCAGGGACAAAGAGGAAGGCTTTGGGTTAGCTTTGCTCAGCTGCACTGTGCAACCAAGCGCTGGCCATAGCTTCCTGCCTCCCTCCTCGGGCCAGCCAAAAGAGAGCCTCGATCCAAGGGAAGGAGGCAGGAACGACCATGAAACCACAGCACAGGGGTTCAGATCCTCCAGCTCTGCTGCTCTATCCACTGCAGCCAAGCTCAGAGCTGATGCCACATGGTGCTGCTGGAGGCAGGGACCCATCCCGGAGCAGTTGGGCATTGCGGCAGGAATGGCAGCGAGCGGCAGCTGGTGAGTCAGAGCCCTCCATCCCCCTCTGCCAGCCCGGCAACAGCAGCCAGGGCCAGCAGAACCAGTTCAAACACGAGCCACCGATAGGAAAGTAGTTACGCTTCATCACGGCTACCAAGGAGAATTTACCACCAGGTTAACCTGACGGCGCCCTGTTTTCACTCGCAGGGACGTATCCTGCTTTGCTGAACAGGATTGCTGCTCCACATCCAACCGCAGACCAAAAATTCTCGGAGACACCTTCCCAAAGGAAGGCAACATGGGAAGAAGGTCCAAGACTCTTCACAGCACGTCAACTCCTCCACAAGATTTTCATGCCAAACTCAGCAACACACAGGGGCCCTGCAAAGATAACCGGCTGCCGAGATTGATTCCATCCTATGTTAGCATCCATCACATAGCAAGAAAAACAAGATTAAGCAGGACCACAGCATTAGTCTTCAGTTGAACTTGGCCAAGAAAATGAATGTTTCTTTTTTGTTGGCTTCTCTGCATGTTTTTTAAAGTCATTTCAGGCTCAGCCAGCAAAAGGTGCCTGGACTTTTTAATACTGGGGGATTGGACAGGACAACACTTGTTCCCTTGCCAGCCCCTAGAGAAGCAGTGAACGCTTCGGTTAAGCAGGCAAGCATCTGCCTCCTGCAATACATACACCACCAGAGTGAAAATAAACAGCTTCACACCTTTGGCTCAGAGAAGGACTTCAGCTGCTTTCACGTCCTCAACCTGCAGCCTCTCCACTTGAGGAAGAGGGATTGGAAGGGTGATGGTTACTTGCAGTTCCCATATTCCAATGTACCAGAATGAGGGTGGAGATTGTTGGTCTCCTGTGGCACCAGTTGGGTGGATCAGGGTCTTTGCTACAGCATGTAGGCTCTGGTGTTGCTTCGTTGTGTTTTACTGTAACCAGTATGAGTTTCAGACAAACTCAATACACAACCTTATGACATGTGTTGGCTACACACAAGCAACAGCAAACGCATGAATTAGGAAAAAAAACTATCTTGAGAACTAGACCATTTTTCAAGCATTCATCTCAAAAGCTCATAATCTATAAAACCGCACCTCAATTTAATGCTGCCACCAAAGTCCCTGGAGCTCTGTTCCACGATGATTCCCGGAGCAGCGCAGACTCAAGCCACACAACTGCAGATCATCCAACTCCAGTGTCCACCATCTGGTATCTAGGCCAAGACTCCTCCCTGGTTGATCCCAACTCGCACAGTAATTTGAAAGTGTAGTCTGCACCCAGAAACGCCTCACTCTGAACAGTTCGATGTAACATTAGACCATTAAGTCCTACATTTCAGCATATTTCAAAAGTTTTGATAATAACATTTTTGATTACATCCGTTGCCAGCTTCCTTCTACACCCTGACAAATATTTAAAGCATACATTCCTATTTCATTCTGCAACAAAAATTAGTGGCAGGAACAGAAAACATCTTCTGTTCCAAAAAACCCTCAGGGTTTTCCTCCTTCGCTTGTGTTTTATTAGAGGAGGCTCAAATCTCCATCAAGCTGTGATATGCTGTCACTGCAAAGGATTTAGGCAACACGTATCTGAGTGCTACACCAAAAGGCACCTTTTGAAAGGACTCCTGTGAAACAAAGAGATTTCCTGAATCCATTGCAAACATGAAATCATTCTGCAGAAGAAGCAGCCCCCAACAGCTTTAAGAAAATTCAGGGCTATGCTTGAGCATACGCACACAGAACCACAATTTGGGAACCATTGTGAGCTTTGACTGGGGGGAAAGGGAGGACAAAGGAGAACCTCATGCTGTTGAGTTTGACTCTGCAATACATTTAATCTACATGGAGATGGAATATGACACAGCAGGACTCTTCCATGTACAGCCAACACCAGCAAAACCCATTCTCCAAACAAGGAGATCCCATTTCACAAACCTTAGCTTTGCCCCCTGCAGCACACAGAAGTTCTCCAAACCTCAGCTGAAAGCTGTCACCAGCACTACCCATCCACACCGCAAGGGAAATCAATGCGAGAACAACAGCTCTTGCAGAATTCCAGAAAGCCAAAGCTGAGGAGTTTCACCAACCTGACCTTGAGCTATAGGAGCATTTGCCGGTGAATGAATAATTCCACAGCAGACCTCGGGAACTCAAGCAGAGGGAAGATCCACCCAGACACCCATGACCATTGCATCCCACAGCCTCTCTGAGCCTGTCAACAGTATCTGTCTACTCTTTGCACATTCAAAGACCTTAAAGTGACAAAACACAGCTTATGAGACACCAAAGAGTTATTCCAGTATATCCACGGGGACGATAACAGACTTAGCTACATGAATTCCATCACCAAAGTTACCCGGCTCCCTCCCCAGCCTCCTACTTGGCCATGTGTGCCATAACGAGGTCTGCACACAAGTCACTGGGAAGAGATCCTTGGTGTGTGGCTCCAGAACAAGACCCCCTCCAGCTCCAAAGGCCAAGGAGCCAGCCGAGCACGACTGACAAGCCATCTTCCCAAAGAGTGGTTTTCTACTCTAAGCCACTCATTGCCATCTCTTGTCCCCTACAAGTTCCTTCCCCCAGCTCTACTTTCCAAGCTCCTCTGTACTTCTTTCCTGGACACAGACTCTGCTGCCCAGCGTGGGAACACTGAAAGAGCAAGCCGCAGCCCCTGGCCGGTGCAGGTGCCAGCATCAACATGTCTCACTGGGGTTCGGAGTACGTGCAGACGGGTGATGTCATGGCCAGAGCAGCTCACAGGCACCCTCTCTCCAACCTGAGCCTCCCCTGGCTTGGCAGAGCTGCAGTTTATCTTCTGGTCCACCTGGGACAAGGGGCCTCTGGCACAGCCCCATCCTCGCCCCTCCTGCAGCACCGGGAAGATTTCAGCAGGCTGAATGAAATGGTGAAGAAAGAAGCTTTTCAGAGGGGAAGGCGGGGAGCAGAGGCACACACGTATTAAACAAATCATCTGTTTGGAGCTCTGGCTCCTACTTGTTCTTGGCTATATTATTCACTCAGGAGTGGATTAATCCATCACAGCAAAGGAATCTCCTGATCTCAGAGATATAGGCAACAAGTCATGCACTGACTGTGGATCCTTCTGAAAATCACCAGCCTTTCTCATACCCTTATTTGGGCCGAACTATCATCTCTTAACAAACAAGCAGTAAAAAAGAGAAACAAACACTGGAAAAATACCACCTGATTACAGTAATGTTATTTGGGAAAACCTAGTTTAGATCCATCTGGAAGCAAGGAGGGCATTTCAGTTCCAAAGAGTCACCCTCAGCTTGTCTGCACATTAACTGTACTCACAAGAGGAATGGTCACCCAGGGATTACCTCCCAAACCAGCATGTAAAAAACTCGTAATTTCTTCTAAAGTTCTTTAAAGTGAGGCCTTTTAGCCAGATAAATGGTTTGTTTAGCCAGTGAGGACTGGGAAAGGCAAACCCGCAGTGCCATCCCCTTGCAGCATCCCAGCTAGAGCAGGGAACACAAGTTGTCTACACAGAATACGATAACGCTCTCCAGAAGGAAAGGCACCTCCAGCATCTGCTTGTCCTTTAGATCTTTAGCAGGTGATGCAGGACAACTGCAGAGGCGTTCACAAACTGTCTCATCTTCTCCAGAGATGAAGGGGGACAGAGAAGATCCCCACAGCTCAGCTCACCTGTGGTGGGAGCTGGCAGCCCACCAGCCTGTGGAAGGTGAGGTGGAGCAACCCAGCAGACAACCTCACCCACGGCCACCTTAGCAATGACAAAATGCCTCCAAACACCCCTAAATTGTAAATCAGTGGTACCCAGCCTCTCGCCATTTTGTATTTTCAATGAGGGGTTTGGCATACGCATTTTTCCCTGGTCTGACGTTCTCTGGTGTTTTATGGGTTGGCTGCAAGGAAACCCAAGGTCTGCGAGGCAGGCGGACGTCGCATGACTGCGAGCTAAGAAATATGTCTTTGAATTAAACAAATAAGGCTCAACCACTTGGTTCATTATCAGATACAATGGTTGAAGTCTGTGGGGAAAACTCAATGGTGCAGCACAGGGCGTAAATCAAAGGCAAGATCCGACAGACAGGTGAGGCCAAGGGTGCGGTTTCACCTTACAGCTCAGCCGAACTTGAGAACCGGCCGCTGCCAGAAGGGATGGTCTTCTTCCCCAGCAGGCTCAGTGCCTTCCACCCCTCCTGTTGCACAGAAGAAAATATTCCAATGGAGCTGACTTATCTTGCTCTGGGTTTGGGGTTTTATTCCCCTTCCCTGCTGTTTTAGAGAGCTGAACTGGTTTAATTGGGTCTTTCTAGAGAGAAGCAGGGGCAGGAGATGGAGGGGTAAATGGCAGGCCCCCTCTCCCAAAGCAATCGGCTCTTGGCTCAGCTGCAGCGTGGAGAACGTGGTTTTACGAGACAGCTAAGCCAATTTAAAAGCCGGCTGCTGCCAAAAGGGGCCATTTCCCCCCCCGAGCCGTCCGGCCCCCAGAGGCCTCCCCAGTCATTGGGGTGAAAGCTTTAGCAGCTCTGTGACTGCAGGGCAAAATCCAGTGGAAAGTTTGGAGCTGGGATGTTTTTTGAAGGGTTGCAGGAGTCACTCCCCCGCGGCTCCTCCGCCGCTGGATGCTCGCAGCGGGGAAGAGGCAGGAATGTACCTGCCACCTCCTGCAGCAGCAAGTCCTCGATGGAGCTGTAACGTGAAACTGTGCCCAAGGAGATGTGGAAAGGGAGGGGGGAACAGAATCCCACCTGCCTCACAGAGCTCCAAGACATCTCCTAGGTACATCTCATAGGTATGGGAAAGGGGAGAACAACCCACCTTGCATGATTGTTTTCCCTCCTGTTGAAAGACATATTTCTTGCATAAAAAGAGCAAGCAGGGGCTTAATGGAAAAGGCAGGTGGTCTGGATGCACAAGTCTCACTCCCTGGCAGGGCTGAACCAGCAGTCAGCCCTAAAGTGATCGCTGTCACTGGAGAATCATCATCTGCACCGGAAAGGCAGGAGTGAGCTGGGGAAACTAAATGGAAAACTATGACACACTCAGCCGTGGAAGTTGCACCGAGCCATCGACCAAGGAAAGTACTGGAAGAACACTCAACTGAAAAAATACACACACACACACAGAGGAAACTATCTATTCTAAAATTTCTTGGGTAGCTGGTGATCTCTCATTAGCTGAATACAGCGAAGGGTGGTTTGCTGAATTTGTCAAGGACAAACAATATCCCAGAGAGAATGGTGTGGGAGAAGAGGGCGCGCGATCCCAGGGCTGGCTCAGGGAGGTCACCGGGAAAGGGAATATGCCTGGAGAACAGACCCAGCACCACCTCACATGGTAGCAAACTAGATCAAAATAGCAAAAAAAGCTGATGGAGAACACAGCTCGGTCCCCACACATCGGTGTCAGGAGTCAGGACTGCAAGACAAGCTGGAAATTCCCCATTAAAAAGGACACTTGCCCAACTCAGCTTGACACAAGACTTAAAATCTTCAGCAAGTCTTTAAGCTCTGCAAGCCAGCATTTTTGATCAGTCTTCCCCGCAGCTGCAGACAGGAATCGGCTCTGAAGCTCCCCAGCCCACTGGAACACTGAGGAAAACCAGAAAACCAGTAGAAAAACAAGTGGGAAAACAGCATGACTCAGCTGAAGCTGAGCCACCCCCCAGTCCACAAATCGTGTGCAAAGCAACAGACAAAAAACTGATTCCACAGATGAGGGTCAACTTTGCAGGATCAATTAATTCATACAAATTAGATGTTGTCTAACAAAAGATGTCAGGCAGGTTTCTGCACAGCACACAGCAATTAAAGCTATTCCATATAGAATCTTATCTGTAATACAGTAGCCTTCCAGCACTGAAAGAGGCTCCAGGAAAGCTGGGAAGCAGCTTTCTAGAGGGGCCTGAAGTGACTGGACAAGGGGGAATGGCTTCAAATTGGAAGGGGGAAGATTGAGATTAGACATTAGGAAAAAATTCTTCACACTGAAGGGGGAGGCCCTGGCCCAGGTTGCCCAGAGCAAAGGTGGCTGCCCCATCCCTGGAGGGGTTCAAGGGCAGGTTGGGTGGGGCTTGGAGCACCTCGACCATGTGGCGTCCCTGCCCATGGCAGAGGGTGGGACTGGATGGACTTTGAGGTCCCTTCCAACCCAAACCATTCTAGGAGTCTATAACTGTACGAAATGCCAGATCTTGACAGGTTTATGGGTCAAGACTTGCTCGCTTACAGAGCTCCTGGTACTGAACCACAGGTTTCAAAGCCTCGCTGGCAGGGGTTCCCCAGTAGCACAACTCACAGCCGTCACCCAGACAGAAACGCAGTCACCAAGCTGAGCAAAGGGAATGCCACAAAACATCCTCTTGTGGATCTGTGTGTGCCCTGCTGCTCCTCACAACAGCCCTAAAAGCCCCTTCTTGGGGGAGCAGAAATCAAGGCAGCAGGTCCTTCACACACTGACACCAACATCACTAATGGCCACGTGAAGAGGAGCACCAGGAGAAGAGGCTGCGTGGCTGTACCGTTCAGTACTTCAGGAAACAGCTTTTTTCCCCAAAATTATTTAAGCACCACAGGCTTCTCAGTTTTTTGGTGCCATGGCTGAAACTCAAGCAGACCCCAAACTAATTTCAGGGGACTTGGTATGAGCAAAGACTTGGTGAGGAAAAGCAGCTCTGCCTGGGGACAGGCAGAGGAGGATTTAGGAGATGACGAACACCGGTACGGCTGCACGCTCACGTGAGCAAATCAATTGCTTTGCTTCACAATTTCCACATCTGCAGAAGCAGTCTTTAAACAAGTCAGTGTATTTTTAAGCTCTGACAGTTAAAATCCTCTAGTGACATCACCTGAAGCCGGAGCACAGCTGCCTTATTCCTCTGGCACGCCAGCAAGCCAAAGTAAGCACGAGCCTCAGTTTACGGGCTTACAGCACACCTCGAGATAATGAAAGCACTGCTGGGATCTGCCCCTCTAGCAGAGTCAGGCCTCTCCTTGCATGTTTTCTCCTCTGTTTTTGGGGTAAGAAACACAAAGTTTAGGAAGTCAGCAGAGGGAGCGCGCAGAGTCCTGTCCCAAGCACCACTCGACAGCATCCAGAAGGGCTGGCAGGAGAAGAATCATAGAATCACAGAACAACCAGGTTGGAAAAAACCCACCAGATCATCGAGTCCAACCATTCCTATCAAACATTAAACCATGTCCCTCAGCACCTCGTCCACCTGTCCCTTAAACCCCTTCAGGGAAGGTGAATCAACCACCTCTCTGGGCAGCCTCTGCCACTGCCCAATGACCCTTTCTGGGAAAAATTTTTTCCTAATGTCCAGCCTGAACCTCCCGTGGCGGAGCTTGAGGCCATTCCTTATCGTCCTGCCCCCTGTCACTTGGGAGAAGAGCCCAGCTCCCTCCTCTCCACAACCTCCTTGCAGGGAGTTGGAGAGAGCAACGAGGTCTCATGAGAACCATGAGCAGCCAGTACTCATGGTTCACCATACCCATGCTCCCACCAACCCCAGAGCTTGCAAAAGAATGAAGAACAACTGAGGTCCACCAGGGATGTCAGAAAAAAACCCCATGGCCCACTGCTTTCCCTGGTGTATCAGAACCTGCCAAGGTGGGAGAAGCCACCGGGCCACATGCACTTCACCTTGCACACACAGGCACGGCTGTTTACAAGCAGCTTAAGGGTGTAAATCACATTAATCCAAGCGACAAAGCTATCACACTCATCCTTGGGTGAATTACTAATCCCTCACCACTATAGCTGTTCCCATCTTACTTCCTGCCCCTCAGAGGAGAAAATAAATGCCTTTTAACGCGTAGCTGGCAGGTAACCTAGTAGATCCTGTCTCAGTGTTTCTACCTGCAAATCCAGCCTTAACCAAATAGTTTTGAGCAACATTCACAGGCTTTGAGGGCTGCTTTGTGAACCTGCAGATTTTTCTGCGACACAGACCAAGCCCATCAAAGTCTTCGTTCTTGTTCCTGGAGAGGGAGTTAAAAGAAAAACGTTCATTTCTTTTTAATGCCGCAGTGCTTTGTTATCTATGAAAATGACACGATGGCTGGAGACCCTCGGCTCTGAGGACAGGCTGAGGGAGTTGGGGTTGTTCTGGAGAAGAGAAGGCTGTGGGGAAACCCTGGAGCACCTTCCAGTACAGACAGTGGTTCCAGGAAAGCTGAGGAGGAGCTTTTTACAAGGATATGGAGTGACAGGATGAGGATGAATGGCTTTAAATTGGAAGAGGGAAAATTGAGATTAGACATTAGGAAGAAATTCTTCACAATGAGGGTGAGGAGAACTTGGCCCAGAGGTGGTTGTCCCATCCCTGGAGGGGTTCAAGGCCAGGTTGGAACAGCCTTGGAGCACCTCAACCATGTGGTGTCCCTGCCCATGGCACGGGTGGAACTCGATGGGCTTTGAGGTCCCTTCCAACCCAAACCATTCCATGATGCTACGATTGTGCCATCCCCACAAGACAGGTTCACAACTGCTTTAAAAATGTAGGAGTTTGGTTTCAACACTCCAAATTGAACAAGTGGCACTCGACATCTATTTCAGTCTGGTCAAACGAAGCACACTGGCTGCAATTAGGGCACACAACATAGAATCATAGAACAACCAGGTTGCAAGAGACCCACCGGATCATCGAGTCCAACCATTCCTATCAAACACTAACCCATGTCCCTCAGCACCTCATCCACCCGTCCCTTAAACATCTCCAGGGAAAGTGAATCAACCCCCTCCCTGGGCAGCCTCTGACACTGCCCAATCACCCTTTCTCGGAAAATTCTTTTCCTAATGTCCAGCCTGAACCTCCCCTGGTGGAGCTTGAAGCCATTCCCTCTCGTCCTGCCCCCTGTCACCTGGGAGAAGAGCCCAGCTCCCTCCTCTCTATAACATCAAGTTTAATGGAAAAGTATTAAGAAACCACAGCCACGAAGCATTCACAGAATCACCAGGTTGGAAGAGACCCACTGGATCATTGAGTCCAACCATTCCTATCCACCTAAGTCAAGAATTTCTGGACTATCAGGACATGAAGGAGGGAGCGATTGCTGCGGCCGAGGTTCTGGGCAGGCAGCACATCACGTCCACAGCAACTGTCAAAACACCAGAGCGGTGGGAGACATGGAGGAAAGCTCCACACGGCTCCACTTTTAGCCAAGCGTAGAGGGTCACCTGCTTTGTTCACCGAGGCCACAAGCCGCGAGGCCCTAGAATCATAGAATCATAGAACAACCAGGTTGGAAGAGACCCATCGGATCATCGAGTCCAACCATGGGGCTCCAAGCCCCATCCAAGCCAACAGGGGTTGGAACTGGACAGGCTTTAAGGTCCCTCCCAACCCACTCGATGATTCCTCTCCTCAGAGCAGCGACTCGGGGTGTGTCTAGGAGCTGCGGAAACAGCTTCAGAGGGATTTCTTTCAGCTGAAAGGGCACAAGCTTGTCCGAGTAGATTTTGGGATAATCATTAAAAACACCCACTTCCTTCTCTCCTCTCCCAAACTGAAGCGATGCTCTAACTTTCATAGAATCATAGAACAACCAGGTTGGAAGAGACCCATCGGATCATCGAGTCCAACCACTCCTATCAAACACTAACCCATGTCCCTCAGCACCTCATCCACCCGTCCCTTAAACACCTCCAGGGAAGGGGAATCAACCACCTCCCTGGGCAGCCTATTCCAATGCCCAATGACCCTTGCTGTGAAAAACCTCCTCCTAATCTCCAGCCTGAACCTCCCCTGGTGGAGCTTGAGGCCATTCCCTCTCGTCCTGTCCCATGTCCCTTGGGAGAAGAGCCCAGATCCCTCCTCTCCACAACCTCCTTTCAGGCAGTTGTAGAGAGCAATGAGGTCTCCCCTCAGCCTCCTCTTCTCCAGGATAAACACCCTCGGCTCTCTCAGCCCTTCCTCATAAGGCTTGTTCTCCAGCCCCTTCACCAGCCTCATTGCACTTACTCAGTGCTTGCTTTTCGGGTCACGATTAACTTGAAAGAGTCGGATCCCTCTCACTCCAGATCCTCAGGAAGGAACTTCTGTTGACTATCAGACATCCCTCACTGAAGGAACAACTAGAGGTTGCACCTGCGGAGCGACAGCCCCGGGCTGGGGGCAGCAAACTGCATTTTGGTGCATGTGGGAAAGACACAACAGAATCACAGAACAACCAGGTTGGAAGGGACTCCTCGGATCTTAGAGCCCTGCAGAGCTGACAGCTTTACAGCCCAACCCTCCTCGCACACAGACACCAGCGAACCAGCGGGGAAAAAAAACGCTTAGGTGAACCCATCGCGGCTACACACTCGGCGATTATTCAAACAGCTCCAGGGCAGGGGAAGAACAAACACCGGCCGCTCCCCCCGCCCGGCTCCGAGCCGCGTGTCACAGCCCAGCAACGCCTCCCGGTAGCCTTAAAACGCACCAGGATGGAAATATCGGAAGAACCGGCGAGTTCTTTCATTAGAAATCGTATAATTAATTTTTTTTTTTTTTTTTTCCGGCTAAGAGACGGACAAAGCGAGGCAGAAGCGATCCCCGAGCCCCGGCCGCCCCGCTCCCCGCGCCCCCCGCGCCGGCCCCGCAGCCCCCGCACCTCGGAGCCCTCGGAGCCCTCGGAGCCGCCGCCGCGGCCGCCCCGCTCCCGGCAGCCTGGGCGGGCGGAGCCGCCGGCGCCCGCACCGCAGCGGCACCGCCCCGCCCCCCCCCAACGCAGCCAACCGCCGCCGCCAGCCGCGGGAGCGCGCGCCTAAGGCACCGGGAGCGCGCGCACGGACTGGGCTCACGGAGCGGGCACCGAGAGCGCGCGATGGGAGCGAGGAGGCTGAGGGGAGACCTCATTGCTCTCTACAACTACCTGAAGGGAGGATGTGGAGAGGAGGGAGCTGGGCTCTTCTCCCAAGGGACAGGACGAGAGGGAATGGCCTCAAGCTCCACCAGGGGAGAGTTAGGCTGGAGATTAGGAGGAGGTTTTTCACAGAAAGGGTCATTGGGCAAAAATGAAAAAATGGAAAACTGCCAGGAGGAGAGGGACCTGGGGGTGTTGGTCGACAGTCGACTGACCATGAGCCAGCAGTGTGCCCAGGTGGCCAAGAAGGCCAATGGCATCCTGGCTTGGATCAGAAACGGTGTGACCAGCAGGGCCAGGGAGGTGATTCTCCCTCTGTACTCAGCACTGGTGAGACTGCTTCTCGAATCCTGTGTTCAGTTGTGGGCCCCTCAGCACAAGAAGGATGTTGAGGCTCTGGAGAGAGTCCAGAGAAGAGCAACGAGGCTGGTGAAGGGGCTGGAGAACAGACCCTATGAGGAGCAGCTGAGAGAGCCGGGATTGTTTATCCTGGAGAAGAGGAGGCTGAGAGGAGACCTCATTACTCTCTACAAGTACCTGAAAGGAGGTTGTGGAGAGGAGGGAGCTGGGCTCTTCTCCTAAGTGACAGGGGACAGGACGAGAGGGAATGGCCTCAAGCTCTGCCAGGGGAGATTTAGGCTGGAGATTAGGAGGAGGTTTTTCACACAAAGGGTCATTGGGCATTGGAATAGGCTGCCCAGGGAGGTGGTTGATTCCCCTTCCCTGGAGGTGTTTAAGGCACGGATGGATGAGGCCTTGAGGGACATGGTTTAGTGTTTGATAGGAATGGCTGGACTAGAAGATCCGATGGGTCCCTTCCAACCTGGTTGTTCTATGATTCTATGACTGTGCACACAGACTGTGCACCAAGATGATGCACTGTCAGCAGGCATCGGCACCCTGCACCGAGATGGTGCACCGAGGCCGTGCAATGAGAGAGTGCACCGAGATTGTGCACCAAGACCATGCACTGTGAACGTGTAATGAGAGCGTGCATCGGCACCATGCACCGTGAGGGTGCAACAAGACTGTGCACCAACATTGTGCACTGAAACCATGCACCGAGGGCGTGCAATGAGATTGTGCACCAAGACCGTGCACCGAGATCGTGCAATGAGAGCATGCATTGGCACCACACACCGAGATTGTGCAACAAGAGTGTGCACACAGACCATGTGCACAGACTGTGCACCAAGACCGTGCACTGTGAGCATGCACCGAAATTGTGCACCAAGATGTGCACCGAGACCGTGCACACAGACCATGCACCTAGAGCATGAAGATCATGCACTTAGAGCATGATCTAGGAGAGGAGGGACCTGGGCTCTTCTCCCAAGGGACAGGGGACAGGACGAGAGGGAATGGACTCAAGCTCCACCAGGGCAGGTTCAGGCTGGATATTAGGGAAAAAATATTTCCCAGAAAGGGTGATTGGGCAGTGTCAGAGGCTGCCCAGGGAGGGGGTTGAGTCACCTTCCCTGGAGGGGTTTAAGGGACGAGTGGACAAGGTGCTGAGGGACATGGGTTAGTGTTTGACAGGAATGGTTGGACTCGATGATCCAGTGGGTCTCTTCCAACCTGGTTGTTCTATGATTCTAACCATGCACCATGCGATCGTGGGCCCACATTGTGCACTGAGACCTTGTGCACCAAGCAATCATGCATCAAGGAATCGTGCACCAAGTGATTGTGCACGGGGCGGTTTAGAACTGAGCAACTGTGCACTGAGTGAGTGTGAACTGAGTGATCGTGAACCAAGTAATCATGAACTAAGCAACGGAAACCAAGCATTTATGAACCCTGTGGTCATGAACTGTGTGATTGTACGCTAACCAGTCATACACTAAACAATCATGCACTGCACGGCGTGAATCATGCGCTGATGAACCAGGCAATCATGAACCGATTGGCCACACACTGAGCAGTGTGCACCTTGTGATTGTGAAGTGTGCAATCATGAACTGAGTGATCATGCACCGAGCGATCGTGCACTGAGCAGCAGGAAACAAGCTATCAGACCACACAATTGTGAACCAAGCAGTCGTGAACCGTGCGATCGTGCACTGTGCAGTCACGCAGTGTGGGCTGTGAGGTCATGAACCAAGCAACTGTGCACTGTGTGACCATGCACAATCCACCATGCACCCGTGTACCCAGGTACCCATGCACCTGTGTGACTGTGCACCTGTGAACTACAAACCCTAAGAACATGAACCACACACTGTGCAATCATACAACTGTGTAACTAAGCAACTGTACCCTGAGCAGCCGTGCACTGCGTGACTGTGCACCATGCACCCATGCACTATGCAACCACTGACCTGTGTGACTATGCACAGTGCAACCATGATCCTGCAACTGAGCACCATGAACTGTGTGACCATGTGACTGTGCAACCACACAGCCATGCAATGAAGTTGATGAAGGGGCTGGAGAACAGGCCTGATGAGGAACGACTGAGAGAGCTGGGGGTGTTTATCCTGGAGAAGAGGAGGCTGAGGGGAGACCTCATTGCTCTCTACAACTACCTGAAAGGAGGTTGTGGAGAGGAAGGAGCTGGGCTCTTCTCCCAAGTGACAGGGGACAGGACAAGAGGGAATGGCCTCAAGATCCACCAGGGGAGGTTCAGGCCGGACATAAGAAAAAAAATATTTCACAGAAAGGGTGATTGGGCAGTGTCAGAGGCTGCCCAGGGAGGGGATTGATTCACCTTCCCTGAAGGTGTTTAAGGGATGGGTAGATGAGGTGCCGAGGGACATGGTTTAGTGTTTGATAGGAATGGTTGGACTCGATGATCCAGTGGGTCTCTTCCAACCTGGTTATTTTATGATTCTATGATTCTAACCATGCACAGTGTGATGATCCACTGTGCACCCATGCACCATGCGATCATGCACCTGTGAGACCGTTTGACTGTGTTACCATGAACCACACATCGTGTGACTGTGTGACCATGTACTGGGTGACCATGAACTGTGCATTCCATGACTGCATAACTGTGCACCATGTGACCGTGCGCTGTGTGACCACGAACCATGAAATGGTGTGGTTGTGCACCACGCGACTGTGTGTTTTGTGACTGTGAACAGTGCACCACCTGACCATGAACCATGCATCCATGCAGTGTCCACTGTGCACCCATGCACCATGTGACTATGGCCATGCTCCCATAAACTGTGTGTCCATGCGGAGTCCACTGTGCGACTGCATTATGTGACCATCCACTATGCAATCACATGCCATGGGAACATGCACCCACGGGACTGTGCAGCGGACACCATGCACCACACAATGTGACTGCACATCATGCAACCACACGACTGTGCACCATGTACAGAGGCGGTCATTGGGCGTTGGAACAGGCTACCCAGGGAGGTGATTGAGTCTCCTTCCCCGGAGGTGTTTAAGGGATGGGTGGATGAGGTGCTGAAGGACATGGTTTAGTGTTTGATAGGAACAGTTGGACTTGATGATCCAGTGGGTCTCTTCCAACCTGATTGTTCTATGATTCTATGATTCTATGTGACCATGCACCATGCCCAGGCCACTTGCTTGCAGTGCAGGACCTTGCACCATGCAAGCCTCGCTTGTGCACTGTGCCAGTCACAGAATCACAGAATCACTAGGTTGGAAAAGACCCACTGGATCATCGAGTCCAACCATTCCCACCAAACACTAAATCATGTCCCTCAGCACCTCGTCCATCCATCCCCTAAACATCTCCGGAGAAGGTGACTCAACCTCTCTTCCTGATGACTAGTCTGAACCTCCCCTGGTGGAACTTAAGGCCATTCCCTCTTGTCCTATTCCCTGTCACTAGGGAGAAGAGGGTACACACACAAGGGGTTCATAGAATCATAGAACAACCAGGTTGGAAGAGACCCATCGGGTCATTGAGTTCAACTATTCCAATCAAACACTAAACCATGTCCCTCAGCACCTTCTCCACCCCCCCCTTAAACACCTCCAGGGAAGGTGAATCAATCCCCTCCCTGGGCAGCCTCTGACACTGCCCAATCACCCTTTCTCGGAAAATTTTTTTCCTAACGTCCAACCTGAACCTCCCCTGGTGGAGCTTGAGGCCATTCCCTCTCATCCCATCCCCTGTCACTTGGGAGAAGAGCCCAGCTCCTTCCTCTCCACAACCTCCTTTCAGGTAGTTGTAGAGAGCAATGAGGTCTCCCCTCAGCCTCCTCTTCTCCAGGATAAACACCCCCAGCTCTCTCAGTCGTTCCTCATCAGGCCTGTTCTCCAGCCCCTTCACCAGCAGCCTCGTTACTCTTCAACATCCTTCTTGTGCTGTAGTGGCCCACAACTGAACACAGGATTCGAGGAGCTGTGTCACTAGTGCCGAGTGCAGGGCTGCTGCCATTCCCAGGCTGCTCGTTCGAGCCCTGTGGAGCCTGCATAGCTGCCGTGTATCCTTTGTCCTCACACCGAGGGGCTCCTGGCCCTCTTGCCATGCGACACAGAGGCTGGGCTGACAGCAGAGCTCTCACTCACGTGGCTACATCCCAGAGCGTTGCAGGCACGAGCGAGCATGAAGGAGCACCAGCTTTGTCTGGAGAGCTGGAACCACTCCTGCCTGCGGCTCACATGCTCCACGTGGGACCTGCTGCCGGCGAATGGCACTGAGAAGGCCCTCTTCATGCAAGACGAGGCTGACAACCAGCAAAGAGTGGGGTTATCAGGGCTTGGACGGCGTCCAGCTGCAAACCGCAGCGCAAGAGCGGGAGGTGTCAGGGAGGTGCCCGTCATTTGCAACTTAATTTAACATTAACAGCTTGCTAGGTTGCCTGGTGTTAGACCTCATCTGCAGCACTGAAACCAGTGAAGAGGTGTGTTATGGCCTCATCCTGCACCCAGGTTCTCACTGCTTTTCCCGGCTGTTTCCCGAAGGCCGAAGATATGCCCCAAATGCCTTGGTTCGGAGCAATTTCCTGAATTTTAGTTGTTGGGCACCTCTGTCTCGTTAATTTTAGGATGTTGGACCCCAACATCAGTTACATTTGCAGGTGGCAGCTGAATTAAAAAGGGGGTCATCCCAAGGCGGGGGTGGGGGGGGGGGTCATGTGGAAAGGCTCCAGCAGCATGAGGAGGATGCTGGAAAGAAGCACAGCTCCTGTGCTTTAAAGTGAAAGAGAAATAGGCTCTTTTTAAACAAACAAACAAACGAAAACCCCACCACCCTTGGAACAGATTTCTTGGGTTTGGGGCAAAGCTGTGAGACCAATGGGCTGTGTCATCCTGTGTGCATTTTATCCCTTGGGAAGGTTCCTTTCAGATAATTTTAACAAGGATGCAAGGAGAAAAATATGAAGAAAATCAAGATGAGAGAAGTCCTTGGTGGGTTAAAAATCCCTTTCAATCTGAAGAAAACACCCCAAAAACGGGTGAGTTTAAGGGATGGGTGGACGAGGTGCTGAGGGACATGGTTTAGTGTTATTCTCCCTCTGTATTCAGCACTGGTGAGGCTGCTCCTTGAATATTGTGTCCAGTTCTGGGCCCCTCAGCACAAGAAGGATGTTGAGGCTCTGGAGCAAGTCCAGAGAAGAGCAACAAGGCTGGTGAAGGGGCTGGAGAACAGATCCTATGAGGAGCGGCTGAGAGAGCTGGGGGTGTTTAGCCTGGAGAAGAGGAGGCTGAGAGGAGACCTCATTACTCTCTACCACTACCTGAAAGGAGGTTGTGGAGAGGAGGGAACTGGGCTCTTCTCCCAAGGGACAGGATGAGATGGAATGGCCTCAAGCTCCGCCAGGGGAGATTTAGGCTGGAGATTAGGAGGAGGTTTTTCCCACAGAGGGTGATTGGGCATTGGAATAGGCTGCCCAGGGAGGGGGTTGAGTCACCTTCCCTGGAGGTGTTTAAGGGACGGGTGGATGAGGTCTTGAGGGACTTGGTTTAGTGTTAGATAGGAATGGCTGGACTAGAAGATCCGATGGGTCCCTTCCAACCTGGTTGTTCTGTGGTTCTGTGGTACTGTGGTTTGGTTGGTCTCGATGATCTGGTGGGTCTCTTCCAACCTGGTTGTTCTATGATTCACTGATTCTATGAGTTTGTGGTGGCCACCAGGAAAGTTGAGGATCTGAGGGCTGCTGCCAGCACAGAAGCAGGATGGCCGGGGCAGGTTATTGGGGGTAAAGTAATCACAGAATGACAGAATGTCCTGTGTGGGAATGCACCCACACGGCTCATGGAGTCCAACTCCTGTCCCTGCACAGGACAACCCCACAATTCACACTGTGGGGCTGAGGGTATTTGCCAAACGCTTCTCGAATAGTCGGCTTCAGAGCCATGACTGCTTCCCTGGGAGCTGCTCCAGTGCTCCACCACCCTCTGGGGGAAGAACCTTTCCCAATGTCCAGCCTAACCCTCCCCTGGCATCTTCCTTCCATTCCCTCACGTCCAGAGAGAAGAGCTCAGCACCTGCTCCTCCTCCTCCCCGTGTGAAGAAGCTGCAGAGCGCGATGAGGTCTCCCCTCAGTCTCCCCTTCTCCAGGCTGATCAGACCAAGGGACTTCAGCCGCTCCAGTTCGGGATGATAATGATGGTCTTTTGCAGAGCAGAGATGCTGCCAAATCTCCCCATATGAGATTCCCGTGGTGTTTTATTCCCCTCCTCGGGCGCTATTTGCATGAGAATACCCTCACGAGGGAGGGAATTGCTGCTTAATTAGAGAACAGCAGTCCCTTTAATTAGCATGTCTCCGTGCTCCCTGCTATTTTGCATGGATTCAAATGAGGTGCTCATTAGCGAGCGGGCGCCTGGACAAGCTACGCCCTTTAGCTGCGCACAATCCCAATTAACCTCGTGGAATCACAACCGCGGGCTTCGTGCCCAGACCGGGACGTGCCGAACCCTCGCTCCTCTTGCCAGGCTTGCTCTGAGCCATCCCTCCTGCCCTCTCCTGCATTTTGGCTTTGCCGTGGCAGGTTTTCTTCCTCATAAGGCTTCCTTCCTTCCTCTTGAGGTTTCTCCTCCATGCAGGGTTTTTTCTCCTCCATCCACGGGTGGATGAGGTATTGAGGGACTTGGTTTAGTGTTAGTGGATAGGAATGGTTGGACTAGAAGATCCGATGGGTCCCTTCCAACCTGGTTGTTCTGTGATTCTGTGATTCTGTGATTCCTCCTCACAAAGCTTTTCCTGCTTGCCAGGTCTGCTTCCTTGCAGACCTTTTCCTGCTCGCTGGGTTTCTCCTCTCTGCAAAGTTTCTTGCCTCGGAGGGTTTCATGGAATTGTTTGGTTGGAAAAGACCTTTGAGATCATCTAGTTCAACTGTCCCTGTCCTCTACTGAACCCACCCTGGGCACCTCATCTGCCTGGCTTTTAAATCCCCCAGGCACGGCGACTCCGCCACCTCCCTGGGCGGCCTCTGCCAGAGCCCCAGAACCCTGTCAGTGAAGACATTGTCCCTCATGTCCAGCCTAATCCTGCCTTCGTGCAACCTGAGTCCAGTTTCCTCTCGTCCTGCTGCCTGTCACGGGGGAGGAGAGGCCAGCACCCACCTCACCAGGACCTCCTGTCAGGTGGTTGTAGACAGCGATGAGGTCTCCTCTCAGCCTCCTCTTCTCCAGATTCAGCAGCCCCAGCTCCCTCAGCTTCTCCTCACAACCCTTGTTCTCCAAACCCTTCTCCAGCTCCGTTCCCTTATCTGGAGATGCTCCAGCCCCTCAAGGTCCTTCTTGGGCCCAAACCTGACCCCAGGATTCGAGGTGCAGCCTCACCAGTGTGGAGTCCAAGGGGACGATCCCTGCCCTGCTCCTGCTGGCCATGCTGCGGCTGATGCAGATGTTTCCTTTCTTGCGAGGTTTTCCCGCTTGCTGACCACAGGGATTTGGGAGCAGAAATGGGGGACACCCTCCCCCAAGGTCTCCCACCGTCCTTGGGGACCTTCAAACCCTCGCTGTGCCACAGGGCTGGTCTGTCCCTGGGGCAGCGTTGAAGGCAGAGAGGCAGCAGCCGAGGCCGTTGTTCCTGGGGCAGGAGCAGGGGGATTCCAGGCTCCCCTTTGTCTCCCTGGGCCAGCACGGTAGCAGCAAGGGTGATTTTTATTTATTTATTTTTTATTTATATCTCCTACCCCATAATCCCATCGTCCTGTCACGGTTCCCCAGGAAGCAAGGCTGCCCCGAACAAAGCCCCTGGAGCATCCCGGGCTCCCAGAGGGGGTTTTGCAGCTGCGCCTCAGAGCGTGACCGATTGGGAATGAGCCTTTGCAGCGCATCTAATGCCATTTGGACAGGGAGCCTTTCATCCGCTCGTGGGAGCGAGGCCTCGGCATTGAGCCGGCAGCTCCCCATGCTCCGGCCCTTGGCGCTCTCAGCCCCGCGGGAGCCCTCCGGCACTGCCACAGCCCTGGGGGGTGAGCGAGGTGGGCACCCCGGTCCTCTCCTCCCCCTGCCGTGGGCCTGGAGAGGAGGAAGGCTGCGAGTGCACAGCTCAAGGTTGGTGTTGGGCGGCCAAGGATGAGAGATGCTCCTCATTGCCATAAACTGGTCAGTGTCCACCCATGCTGAGCAGGTTCCTCAACTTGGTTCTCCTTGCTCTATCCCCAGAAGGTATCTTGACCTGGTTCCCATCACCCCATCGCCATCAGGTATCTCGTCCAGGTCCCAGTGCCCCAGCCCTGCCCTTATCAGGTGCCTTGTCCCCATCTCCAACATCCTACCCCAGTAGGGAAGGGATGGGATGGGAGGGGAGGGGAGGGGAGGGGAGGGGAGGGGAGGGGAGGGGAGGGGAGGGGAGGGGAGGGGAGGGGAGGGGAGGGGAGGGAAGGGGAGGGGAGGGGAGGGGAGGGGAGGGGAAGGGAAGGGAAGGGAAGGGAAGGGAAGGGAAGGGAAGGGAAGGGAAGGGAAGGGAAGGGAAGGGAAGGGAAGGGAAGGGAAGGGAAGGGAAGGGAAGGGAAGGGAAGGGAAGGGAAGGGAAGGGAAGGGAAGGGAAGGGAAGGGAAGGGAAGGGAAGGGAAGGGAAGGGAAGGGAAGGGAAGGGAAGGGAAGGAAGGGAAGGGAAGGGAAGGGAAGGGAAGGGAAGGGAAGGGAAGGGAAGGGAAGGGAAGGGAAGGGAAGGGAAGGGAAGGGAAGGGAAGGGAAGGGAAGGGAAGGGAAGGGAAGGGAAGGGAAGGGAAGGGAAGGGAAGGGAAGGGAGGAGGGAGAAGGGAGAAGCATTATTGGCTTCAGAGGAGACATCTCCTTGTGAGCTTTGCCAACCCATCACTTCAGGAGTTGGACAGGTTTTTGTTGGTTTATTTTTCCCCTGGTGAAAAGTGGCTTTTTGACCCAAGCACACATTTTCATAAAGAAGGTTTGTTTTGGCTGAAAGCCTTTCTTTTCTTTCTTTCTTTTTTTTTTTTTATTCTTATTAAAACGAAAAATGGTTGGGCAGGCAGGAGGGGTCACTGCTGTGCAAGTGAGGTTAGTAAAAAAAAAAAATTTTTTGGCTTTTTTTCATCAGAAATACCTCAGCAGGAGGCTTTGGGAGTGAATCATTTCCAAAATCCCCGTTCTGTGCCATGCCTGGTCCTGCCCAACTATCAGCTCTCCCCGCAGCACGAGCCCAGCAAGAAAAGCAACAAAACCAGAGAATTACTAGAAAATAGTCTCCTTTCCTTCCCCTGCCCTTCCCCTTCCCCTTCCCTTCCCAAAACACGTGGCAAACACCAGCCTCATGCAGATGTTTGGTTTCTTGGGGCATTGTAGTGACCTCCAAGAGCAGCCTGGACCCAACTGGGGTGCGACAGACCTCACTGCACCCCCTTGGCAGGTTCTAGGGATGATAAGACATGCCCATGGTCACCAGCACCCCCAGCAGCCTCTCATCTCCAGCCCTGACTCCTGGATGGACCTCAGGGTGATATTGTAGGTGGTCATGTCTCCAGCCCCATAACTGGGGTGAACTGGTGCTGCATGTAGCTTGCCTTCTGTCCTGTTCCAACCCTTTTCTCCAAGTCCTGCTTCCAGCCTTATCTCCTGCTTGGACCTCAGACCTATGCAGTGTTTAGCTCATCCCCAAATCCATCTCCAGACCCCAAACCAAAGCTGGAGGCTCCTTGCCTCATCCTTCCCTCCCGGAAGGACCTCAGGCTGCTGTTGCAGTCCATCCCTTCCCTCTCTGAGCTCCCCAAACACAACCCATCGCCCCAACTGGCTGACGGCCCCATCCCTGCCCCTGCCTGGGCCCGGCTGCTGGCAGATGCCTCTTGAGGGGCCAAGGACATGGTGGAGGGAGAACCAGAGACAGTCGGAGGGGACGGAGCACCTTCAAAATTGACACCATATGGCTGTTTCTTATCCCTGGGCCCAGTAAAGAGGTCCCTCGTGCTGGGCTGGTTGCCATGGGAGCAAACACACAGGAAATATTCCAGATAACTCGAATAGTGGCAAAAACATATGTTTTGGATAAAACTCGGCAGAAAATCTCCCTATTTAACCCCTACAAGGTGTTTTACCCGCGCAGTTTTAACCCCTTTCCCCCTCCTCCACACGTACACAGGGTAGGGAAACTGAGGCACGCTGGCTTGCCGTCCCCTGGCACCCGGTGGAGGGAAAGCTGACGGGTCCTCACCATGAAGCGCGGTTGCTGGCTGCTCCTCGGCATCTTCTTGCCTCCCACTCCTCCTCCCTGGAGCCCCTTATCAGGAAGGATGGCTGGATGCAAGGCCGCACGCTTGCTCTGCAGGCATTTTGCTTTGATTTGCCAAGGAATTTGCTTTGCTTTTACTTTTTTTTTTTTTCCCTCCTCCCTCCATCCTTTTTCTTTCTTTTCCCAGTCTCAGCTGAACCTTTCCCTATCACATCTGGGGAGCAGCGGGCCCCCAGCTGCCCCCTGGCCGCCCTCCAAGCGCCAAAGGCAAAGCTGCCAGCCAAGCGCCATAGCATCCTGCGAGGCTGAGCCCCGAGAAACCGGGAGGAAAGGGGGAACTGAGGCACAGAAAGCCAAAAAAAGAGGTGTTGTGGGTGTCCCTGGCTCCTGCAAACGCCTTTCATGCATCCGTGTGCTGCAAACACCCCTGCACTCTGCAAACATCCCCGCATGCTGCAGGCAGCCCTGTGTGCAGCAAGTATCCCGATGCACTGCAGCATCCCCGTGGGTTCCAAGCATCCCTCCATGCTGCCAAAATCCCTGCACCTTGCAAACGTTGAGCTGTGAGCATCGCTGCCTCCTGCAAGTGTCGCTGCCTCCTGTGAGCATCCCTGCACACTGCAAACATCTCCATGTGCTGCCAACATACCCACACACCACAAATGTCCCGGACACTGCCACAGCCTCGTGGACTGTTCAGCCTGGAGAAGAGGAGGCTGAGGGGAGACCTCATTGCTCTCTACAACTCCCTGAAAGGAGGTTGTGGAGAGGAGGGAGCTGGGCTCTTCTCCCAAGGGACAGGGGACAGGATGAGAGGGAATGGCCTCAAGCTCCACCAGGGGAGATTTAGGCTGGAGATTAGGAAAAAGTTTCTCACAGAAAGGGTGATTGGGCAGTGCCAGAGGCTGCCCAGGGAGGGGCTTGATTCACCTTCCCTGGAGGGGTTTAAGGTGTGGGTGGACAAGGTGCTGAGGGACATGGTTTAGTGTTTGATAGGAATGGTTGGACTTGATGATCCGGTGGGTCTCTTCCAACCTGGTGATTCTATGATTCTATGACTTCAAGCATACCTGCACATTGCTGCAGACAACCTTGTGTGCTGGAAACATCCCTGCACATTATAAACTTCCTTGTGTGTTGTGAGCATCTTCTCTTCCCATAGATTAGAGGCTGATTTGAACCCATTTTCGTGTATTTTGGTCATTTAACTCCATGGGGCCACTCTGGCACTGGGTTCAGCAGTTGCCCTGACCTTTAGGAAGGCGCAAGCACCAGCCACGTGAAGACATTGGGTTTCCTAGTGTTTGATAGGAATGGTTGGATTCAATGATCTGGTGGGTCTCTTCCAACCTGGTGATTCTATGATTCTGTGATTCTATGATTCCTTGGGCATTGGGGTGACCTCCGGGAGCCCGTGCCTGCTGCCAACACCCACGCATCCTGCAAGTGCCTCTGTGCTCTGTAACATCTCCTAACACCTCTTGCAAGGAGGAGACGGCACCGCTGAGTCTTTCCAGTACTGCCTGGAGATGGAGCAACTCCGCATCCACCCCGACCCCTGCATTGCAGCAGGCAGGTGCTGCCCTTCCAGCACCCATGGGTGCTGGGCTGGGGATAAATTGAGAGAGCGCTCTGGAGAGTAAGAACCAGGGGTAGGATCATCAAGGTGCTGTGAGGCTGTGGCACTGGGATCATAACTAGCAGGAGGTGGCCTGGATGACTGGGGGTTTCTCCTGGTGCCAATGTGTCCATACAGCTGATGCGAGGAACATGAAAGGGTGGAGGAGAAATCCCCTTCCCCAGTTGGAGCATCACCTCACTCCTCCCATGCAGTAAGGAGAGAGGCTTCCAGGTGGATTTTACCCTCCAAGCCTCTGGTGCAATTTTCTTCCACCTTTATTTGGTGGATTGAACATCCCTCATGAGATGCAGCATCCCTGTCCCCTGGAGCGTCCCTGTCACCCGCTGCATCCCTGTCACCCGCTGCATCCCTGCCACTCGCTGCATCCCTGCCACCCGCTGCATCCCTGTCACCCACTGCATCCCTGTCACCCGCTGCATCCCTGTCACCCACTGCATCCCTGTCACCTGCTGCATCCCTGTCACCTGCTGCATCCCTGCCACTCGCTGCATCCCTGTCACCTGCTGCATCCCTGTCACCCACTGCATCCCTGTCACCTGCTGCATCCCTGTCACTCGCTGCATCCCTGTCACCCGCTGCATCCCTGTCACCTGCTGCATCCCTGTCACCCACTGCATCCCTGTCACCTGCTGCATCCCTGCCACTCGCTGCATCCCTGTCACCTGCTGCATCCCTGTCACCCGCTGCATCCCTGCCACCCTCTGCATCCCTATTACCCATCACATCTGTGCCCACAGCCCCACTGAGATCCCAAACTCATTTTTCCTCGTCGGTTGCTGGAGTATTTTTTCCTTTTTTCACATTTTTAACCCCTTCCAGTGCATTCCTCTCCTCTCCCTCTGCCCCCACTGTGGCTTTATGAAGTTTAACAAAATAAACCTGGCCCCACCATAACCTCCTCCTTGCTGAGCTGCTGCAGGAGCCAGAGCAGCCTCCCCAGGCTTGCAGCGAGGCACCCAACATTCCTGGAGCTGCTCAGCCCTCCCAGAAAAATGCAATCAATTTTACACATTCCCCTCCATCCCATTTTCTCTCAGGGAAGGGTCCTTGCGCACAAGCCTCTTCTCCCCAGGTGGATGTTGGTGGGTGCTGAGCCCAGCAAGGTGATCAAGAAGGGAATGAAGCAATGAGATAGAACTCTCCAGGACCATGGGAAAAATTGCATTTTCTCTGTCAATCCCTCTTGCATTCCTCGCCTCCCCAGGAGCAAGATCCCAGCAGGGCCCAGCAGTGATGCTGAAAGCTGCTTACAGGTGCAGTTCCCTGCTCCCAAGGCTGGTTTTAACCCTTGATGGGCTCATTTTCCTCTTCTCCTGCTGATGCTCAACTCGCCTTCCCTGGAGGTGTTTAAGGTGTGGGCGGATGAGGTGCTGAGGGACATGGTTTAGAGATTGGTGGGAATGGTTGGACTCAGTGATCCGGTGGGTCTCTTCCAACCTAGTGATTCTATGATCCTATGATTGATGGATGTGAAGCAGCAGAGAGGAGGTTTTTGGGAGGCTGGTTTGGGGTGTTTGGTGGGTTTTTTTAGGGATAGTTTGAGTACTTTTGGGTCTGCTCTCAGCAGCAAGAGTAACACTTTCTCCCCACCCTGCCCAAGAATGTTTCTGCTGATATTAAACCCAACCCGGAGGCATTTCAAAGAAGTCGACTTCCTTGCCAAAAAAAATTACCTCCGTCTCCCTGCTTTGGAGGCATTTTTTTTACCTTTTTAAAAGCATTTTTCTCCCTCTCCCACCTGTCATGTTGTAGGCACCGATGGGGCCTTTCACCCTCAGCCCTGGCATCATCGTCAGGGCTGTGTCCGCGATGCCAATCCCCCAGCTTTGCGCTATATTTGCAGGCTTTAACTCACAAATTCTAGTTTTAAATTGCAAATTCCACATTTTCACCTGCAAAATCTCCCCCTGCCACTGGCAGGAGGATCCAGGGTCCAAACCTGCTGCACAAACCCCACTGTGCCCCATCCTCCCAGCACTCGCCTGCCTGCAAAACCCACATCCCTGGTGAAATAAGAGAGGAGGGGGAATTAAACAAAAAGCCAGTGTTGCCTGCGATGTTTTCGGGAAGGGTTTTTTGCAGGAGTTCCCTTCACAGACTCCTGCATTTTTGCTTTTTATTAACGTGGCTGCCTTCCCAAGGCTGCTGGGATGGTTTTGCAAGACCTAAACATCTCCCCGAGTTAAAAATCCATCCCCTCTGGCACTTCCACAGTGGGAAATGTTGAGGACGAAGGAGGGAGACACTGATTTAGAAAGGGAAGAGCTGGATTTAGGTGTTTGTGGATGGAATTTCTCTGGCTTTAGTGTTTTTTTTTTTTTCTTTTTCTTCTTAGATGAATCTTTGCTGTGCTGGAGACACTGAGCTGATGGAGGCACTTCAGAAAATAGCAGTGCTCCTGCAAGAAGCAAATCCATCAAATTGCCACTCCGCCAAAGGCTGGTGCCAGCAGGAAAATGCCAGTTTTGCCCCTAAAAAAAACAGAGGAGGAAATGTTCCTGGCATTTTCCTCTGTTCAGAGTGGGGCATTGACATCCTGGAGCTGCAAACTGGCATTCCCATAGTGGCACCATGCACCCCACGCTTGGCATCCGCCCTTGGCATCCAGCGTAGAATCATAGAATAAATTAGAATATTACCAGGTTGGAAGAGACCCACCGGATCATCGAGTCCAACCATTCCTATCAAACACTGAACCATGTCCCTCAGGACCTCCCGGAGCCGCAAATTGCAGATGCATCTAGCTTATGGACCCCCAGCTGCAACCTGCACCCCTATCCCTTGTCTGCAGTCTGGATCCACACCCAGCAGCCCATATCTGCATCCTCCATCTGCACCCACAGCCTCCCTCCCTGTCCTGCCCTTAGTTCTTGCACTATCCTGCACCCCAAATCCTGCACCTGCAGCCCACATCTCAACCTGCATCTGCATCCCTGTCCTACCAACAGGACCCTGAGGACATTGACAAAACCTAATGGGCCCCAAGGGCCCCAACACACCCAGGGATTCTCTGCGAGTTCAGCCCCAGGATGTCACTGGGCCATACTGGGCACTGAGACTGGAAGGAACGTTTTGGTAGGAACGGTTGGACTCGAGGATCCGGTGGGTCTCTTCCAACCTGGTTGTTCTATGATTCTATGAGACCTACAGATGGATCCTGCCTGCACCTCATCTTTTCCCCAACCACAGGGACCAAAGTCTGAGTGCAATTAAAACCATTTGCAAGGGCAGATTGGTCCCATCCAGTCCTTCCTTCCAGCCCATTCCCGGTCTCGTGCAGGCTTGTCTCTGGAGCAGGTGTGATATGTGGGAACAGCGTTCCCAAACTGCCTTCTGCCACCCATGGGGGCTCCGTACCCTCCCCAAATTGCTGCCCTGGAACATCTGGCAGGCAGATGTGGCCCCGCGGCTGGGCTCTGCCTCCCAGATGGGGGACGAGTGGCAGAATTCCTGGATGGGATTCCAAAGCTATCATTTTTCTTTGGAAAGTTACGTTTCCTTCCATATTGCAAGTGCTTCCTATCTCTGGGGGTGCCACAAACACCACAAAATCCCCGTGCATGGACAGGCCTGTGCTGAGCTGGGACTGGACCATCCCACAGCTGCACCCTAAATCCTGCTGCATCCCGTGTTCTGCCCGCTCCCCTTATCCTGTAGCCCTCAGCCATTCGTACCCTAAATCCCACATCTGCATCCCACCTCCTCTGTCCTGCAACCTATCTCTGCATCCCAGGTCCCATGCACCCTTTCAGCTGCCCCTTAAATCCTGTTTCCCATGGCACCTGGTCTGCAACACTGAACCAAAGAATCACGGAACAGTTTGTATTGGAAGGGACCTCAAAGCCCACACAGTTCCACCTCTGCCATGGGCAGAGACACCTCCCACTGGATCAGGGGCTCCAAGCCCCATCCAACCTGCCCTTGAACCCCTCCAGGGATGGGGCAGCCACCCCTGCTCTGGGCAACCTGGGCCAGGGCCTCCCCACCCTCAGCGTGAAGAATTTCTTCCCAGTGTCTAATCTAAATCTTTCCCCTTCCAATTTAAAGCCATTCCCCCCTCATTTTATCACTCCAGGTCCTTGTAAAAAGCCCCTCCCCAGCTTTCCTGGAGCCCCTTTCAGCACTGGAAGCTGCTCTAAGTTCTCCCTGGAGCCTTCTCTTCTCCAGGCTGAACAATCCAAATTCGCCCAGCCTGTCCTCATAGCAGAGAAGCTCCAGCCCTTAGATCATCTCTGTGGTCTCCTCTGGGCCCAGTCCAACAGTTCCATCTTCTTCTTATATTGGGGAATCCAGAGCTGGTCACAGGGCTGCAAGTTGGGTCCCACCAGAGCAGAGCAGAGGGGCAGAATCCCCTCCCTCCCTGCTGGTCCCACAGTTTGGATGCAGCCCAGGACACGGGTGATTTCTGCGCAATGAGCACATGTTACCAGCTCATCTAGAGCTTGTTTTCCTCCAGCACCCCAAGTCCTTCGCTTCAGGGCTGCTCCAACCACATCGCGACCCTACTGCCCCTAAGCCTGTCCTCGAATCCTGTGTTCAGTTCTGGGTCCTCACCACAAGAAGGATGTTGAGGCTCTGGAGTGAATCCAGAGAAGAGCAATGAAGCTGGGGAAGGGGCTGGAGAAGAGGCCATGTGAGGAATGGCTGAGAGAGCTGGGGGTGTTTATCCTGGAGGAGAGGAGGCTGAGGAGAGACCTCATTGCTCTCTACAACTCCCTGAAAGGAGGTTGTGGAGAAGAGGTTGCTGGGCTCTTCTGCCAAGGGACAGGGGACAGGACGAGAGGGAATGGCCTCAAGCTCCACCAGGGGAGGTGCAGGCTGGACATTAGCAAAAATATTTTCCCAGAAAGGGTCATTGGGCATTGGAATAGGCTGCCCAGGGAGGTGGTTGATTCACCTTCCCTGGAGGTGTTTAAGGCACAGGTGGATGAGGTGCTGAGGGACATGGTTTAGTCTTGGACATGGTTGGACTCAGTGGTCTGGTGGGTCTCTTCCAACCTGGTTGTTCTATGATTCTATTTCCCGCCTCTGCATCCTAAATTCTCTTCCTGCATCCCATCTTCTGTATCTGCATCCCCAATCCTGCATCTGCCCCTTTACCCTGTGCCTTGGGTCTTGACCTAAACCCCTGTTTCTGCAGCCCCTCTCCTGTCCTACATCCCAGATCCTCTCCCCCGCATCCCCCATCGCCTCATCCTTAACTCAGCATCCCAGACCCTGCGCCCAGGATGCCATGAGGGCCAAACCAACCTGTGCCCACCAGAGCACCATGAATTTGTGATGAGGAGGGCGAGAAGCTGCCCTTGCCTGGCCTGGCTGCCCGCACCGCCCATAATGTTGGTTTAAGGCATTTTGCACGCTCCGGTGCCTCTCTGAGAGTGCCTTGTCCCCAGCAGGGCTGCACAATGGGTGCTTTCAGGGACCCAGTTCCACGCAGCCCCCTTTTTACCCAGTGAAATTGTAAAATAAAGCTTTTATTCCCCTAGAATTTCCCCCCTCCAACCCCAAAAGCGGAGTAAAATTCCCCCCTCCATAGGATAAACACCCACCAAACCCTAAAAATTAAGGTTGAAAATCATCCCTGTAGGATAAGCGAGCCTGGATAACGCGCAGGAGCAAGGTGGAACACAAGCTTTGGGATGCCACATCATGCAGGGGGAATGCTCCCTGTACACCCCCAAACCACCTCTTTTTCCACAGGGAATTGGGGACAATTGGATTTGTGGCTGAAGGGGAGGCAGCGTGCCCAGGGGACTCACTCCTGCGCCGAGTTGTGTCCAGCCTCACCCCTTCCCAGCACATCTGAAACGCTTTTATAATTTTTTCCTCCCCTTCGGAATATAAATTCCTGGGGCAGTGAACCAGAAACCCCTGTATTCAGCTTAATTATCGCCCCCTGGCCGCAATCTGTGATCTCCAGGACAATTAAAAGCGCTTAATCCCAGCTGAAAAGCAAACAAGGTCGGAGGCGGCGTCTCCCTGCCTCCCCTCACCCTCTGCCAGGGTCTCGCTCCCTGGCTGCAATATAAATATGCAATTAAAAAATCGTCACTAATTGCTGGGCCAGAGAGGGGTTCCCACTGGGGAAAAAAAAAAAAAACAGGAAAAGGATATTAAAGATGAATTCGAAAAGGGGAACACAAGGAAAAAGAGCATTTCCCACCCCAATAATTAAATGCTGAAGGCGCTGTTGGGGTTTGTGGAGCCATCGTGGGGCTCGGAGTCTCAGGATGGGTTTGGGGGAGACACTTTTTCCTGGGGGGGAGGATTTAGGGCTGGGGCCTCCACCCAGGTTAATCCCCAGCTCCGCTCTCTCGCTCCAGTGCTAACAACCCCTGGCAGCTCCTGGGCTCGTTAGCCCTTCTGAAAAGCAATTAGAGCTTAGCAAATGAGGGCAGTGGCTGCCCTGAGCCAAGGAGGGGGACGGGAGATTGGCCCCCAAAACTTGGGGTGGAACTGGCTGGGCTGGGGCTGCATTGCTTGGTGAGGGTCCAAGAGCTGGAGGAGCAACGTTACCATCAGTGGGTTTCAGAGTGAACGCCAGTTTCAAGTACGAAGAGTCTTGTGCTTCCCTCGAATTCCCCCCAATTTTTTTAAAAAATGCTGTATTTCATCCAAAATGCCCCCTAAAAGATGAATTTAAATTAATTACATGGCGCTGCTGCAGAGCAGGAGGATATTTCTGGCCACAAATCTCAAGGTCTGGGGCAAAACGCTGGTACCAGCAGGGGGCTAGGCTGGACCCAGTAGGGTTCGTTGGGGCGAGGCCGCAAAACATTCCCAGCAACCCTAACTGAGGTAAAAATAACCTGAGGGGGAAAGCCATTAATCCCAACTGCTATTTTATTATTGAACACCTTTATTAATTGCTGCCTAGCGGAGCACCACAGGGCCCCCAGTTCACATTGGTCCCCCCACTGCACCCCAGCTGGGATTGGAGCAGCCTCCTCCCCTGGCAGCGAGGGGCAGCAGAGCTCTAAAACCTGCAGGGTGGGGTCCGTCACCCTCACAGCACTCAGGTGCTGCAGGGGACTGGCAGGGGGAAAGAGGAGGGAGAAAGAAAAAAGGGGGGAGCGAAAAAAGGAGAAAAAAAAAAAGGGGGGGAGAGAAAAAAGGGGGAAAGAAAAAAAGGAGGCGGAGAAAAAAAACAGAGGGAAATGGAAAGAAGGAGAGAGCAACTGGGGCGTAGAGGACTCAGGTCGGGGGCATCCAGACTTTCTGGGTGCTGACGATGTCGCCGAGCTTGCCCTTGATCTTCAAGAAATGCCTCTTGAACTCCAGGCCGTCACCCTGTGGGGGGAAAGGCAGGGGTTGAGGGGCACTCACAGCCTCCCGCTGGCTCTCACAGCAGCTCGTGCTCGTCATGCAACTTGCTCCGCTTCTCCCTTGCATCCGTCTCCTTGCACCCACCCAACAGCGCCTTGCGCTGCCCTGGTTCCTCCTGCACCATCCTGCACCCTTTCTGCCCCTCGAGCACCCATCAGGTCCTGCCTCATGCACACCGGACCCTGCACGCCCTGCATGAGGCGTGTACCATCCTGCACCCACCAACACCAGTTCGCGCACCCCTGCATCCCCTCACACCCTCGCATGCGCCCCCTGTTCCCCCTCACCTTGGAGAGGCGAAAATCCACCAAAATCTTGCTCTCCATCTCCACCAGGTTCACCTTGAAGATGAGTTTGTTGTTCCTCCTGTCTGTGGTTGAGACAGTGACCTGCAAAGACACCGAAGATGGGGTTCCTGCAAATTCTTTGCGGATCCAAGAGTGAGGGGGAGGTCCCAACCCATAAATTTTGCGCCCCAATCCCCACCTGGTTCGTGCAGGACTTCTTCCAGACATACCCCATCCTCTCACAGACCTCTTTCAGTGCACGGTAAGAGCTGTTGGCGTCCAGTTTGGTGAAGAAGCGTGTCATCCGCTTCACCAGTCGCTGCCATGGGCTCTGCCGGCCCCAGAAACCGGGGGCAAAGGTTAGGGATCCTACGGAGCTGCAGCCCTGGCTCTGCCAAACCCCAGACTCAAGAGCTGCAGAGCTGCACCCCCTGATGGAGACACCGCGAGCAGCAGCACCCACTGCAAATTCCGCACCGACTCCAGAGCCTCAACATAAATTCCATGCACTGTAAAGCTGCTCCCCAGACCTTACAAGATTCTATGCTGAGAAGATAAACCTTGCAAAGCTGCATCTGAAGACAAAACCCCCTGCAAAGCCACATCCCCAGTGTGCCAGAAGTGCATCCTGATTTTATAAACACCGCAATGCTGTACCCCAAGACAATAAAAACTGCAGAGCTGCCTCCTAAATGCCCGATGAAGCACCTGGGAGGAGCCTGGTGTGCCAAGGAGCTGGCTGTTGACCAGCATGTGCTCGGGGCAGGCAGGCTGCGAGAAGCTGATGACCTGCACCACTTTGTCGACGCCGGCCGTCCCGTTGTCCCAGAGTGCCCCACCGGTGCCCGGCTCTGGCTGGGACGTGGAGTAGCTTGCCTGCTCCTCGCTGCAAAGCAAGAAGAAACGGGACATTAGGGTTGGTAGAACAAAGGGGAGATTATGAGGGTGGGAAATAGGCAGATAAGGTGTTCAAGGTCAGATAGGGCTTGGAGCCTCCTGATCCAGTGGGAGGTGTCCCTGCCTATGGTAGAAAGTTGGAACTGGATGGACTTTGAGGTCTCTTCCAAACCAAACCATTCAGCACTATTGAGACCACTCCTCAAATCCTGTGTTCAGTTGTGAGCCCCTCAGCACAAGAAGGATGTTGAGGCTCTGGAGCGAGTCCAGAGAAGAGCAACAAAGCTGGTGAAGGGGCTGGAAAACAGGCCTGTTGAGGAACGACTGAGAGAGCTGGGGGTGTTTATCCTGGAGAAGAGGAGGCTGAGAGGAGACCTCATTACTCTCTGCAACTCCCTGCAAGGAGGTTGTGGAGAGGAGGGAGCTGGGCTCTTCTCCCAAGTGACAGGGGACAGGATGAGAGGGAATGGCCTCAAGCTCCACCAGGGGAGGTTCAGACTGGACATTAGGAAAAAAATTTTTCACAGAAAGGGTCATTGGGCACTGGCAGAAGCTGCCCAGGGAGATGGTTGATTCACCTTCCCTGGAGGTGTTTAAGGGACGGGTGGACGAGGTGCTGAGGGACATTGATTAGTGTTTGATAGGAATGGTTGGACTCAATTGATCCGGTGGGTCTCTTCCAACCTGGTGATTCTATGATTCTATGATTCCATGAGATGTTTGAGCATGGGAATTGCACTGTTTTGGGATGCTGCAGGATTTTCTGGCGCAGCCACAAGCATCACCGTGCAAAGCTCTGTGGGGTGAGATCCAAAGCCCGCAATGAACAAAGTTCATTGCGGGCTTTGGATCTCACCCCACAGAGCTTGCGACCCACAACACGTGGGGTGGGTTGCAAAGGGAAGTGGAGGCTCACCCGAGCGTGTTCTTCACTGGCGAGAAGTCCATGTCAGAGCGGACGGTCTTGGAGAAGCCACCGGGTGAGTCAGTGACGGCCCCTGAGGACAGGCGGGCTCGCTTCACACCTGCAGAAGGACGAGACACCCAATCACCCACCCCGAACGTGAGGGACGAGCGCATCCCCCAGCAGCCCCTTACCCTTTTTCAGGGGTTTGCTGTACCACCGGTCCTTCTTGATGTCGGGGATGGTGATCCTCGCTGTTGGGCTCTCCGTCAGGATCTTGTGCAGCAAAGCTGGGAGAGATCCAGGGAGAAATGGTAGCTCCCAGCGCGGCATCGTGTGCCGCTAGGCGCCAAGTTGCTTACCTAAAGGTGCTGAATCGATCTTTTTCCAAGGCGGGAGGTAGGTTTTCTTCTCCTTCCAGTCACAGTATTCCTGGCAGCTATCGCTGGGCTGGTCCCAGGGCAGCTCTGCCAGAGAGGGGAACCTGCTGTGTTACTGCTCTGGGGAGAGGGAGGGTGGAAAGAGGGGAAGACAGTCCAGGAGGCAGAGCAGCAAGATCCACACAGAGAGTTTTTGCAAGAGGAAGACAACAAAGACCGATCTGGTATGGTTTTAAAGAGGGGCGAAGCTTTACAGCACGTAAAGGAGTTGCAATGTGCAGAAGCCCCACAGCTCTGGGACATGCAAAGCCCTGCAAGGGGCAGGGCAAAAAACTCATGAATCCACTCATGAAAGAAGATTATAGGGGAATCCCCTCCCTTGCCCTGCTGGCCGCGCTGCTTTGGATGCAGCCAAGAACACGGGTGGTTTCTGGGCTGCAAGTGCACAGTGGTGACTCATACGGGACTCCTGAGGGACATAGCTTAGTGTTTGATAGGAATGGTTGGACTTGATGATCCGGTGGGTCTCTTCCAACCTGGTGATTCTATGAGTCTATATCACTTTTCTCATCCCCCAGCACCCCAAGTCCTTCTCCTCCGGGCTGCTCTTAGTCGTATCGTTCCCCATCCTGTTTGCTCTTGAGGTTGATCAAATAACTAGCAGGCTCTTTGCTCAGAAACTCTGACCCAGAAGAGCTTAACTTCAGCTGCAATGCATGAAACTCTTCTTCCTCTTCCAGACCCTTTCATAGAATCATAGACTCACCAGGTTGGAAGAGACCCACCGGATCATCGAGTCCGACCATTCCTATCAAACACTAACCCATGTCCCTCAGGACCTCATCTACCTGTGCCTTAAACCCCTCCAGGGAAGGTGACTCAATCCCCTCCCGGGGCAGCCTCTGCCAGTGCCCAATGACCCTTTCATTTCCTCAATGCATGTTATTTACTACATTTCTGGCACCATATTTGAGAATATTAAAGTCCTCAAGCGTACACTGTGCAGCATGCAAAGCTATCGCAAGACACAAAGCCACGTGGTGCGCACACAGCAGCACCAGACACGTCTCTGCAGGGATTCGCTGTGCCAGGCACTCCTGCTCTGCACCAGGTGGCACGTCTCACGTGTTCCTCATGAATTCCACACCTGCCCTGTGCACCTCGTACGCCCCCTCACACAGCTCACGCACTCCCTTTTGCCTCCTTACGTCCCCCTGCGCCTTCCATACATTCTGCTTATGCACTTCAAACACCTCTGCTAGGAACATTACACGTGCTCTACGCTCCCTTATCCATTGCATACATCAGCCCTCTGCACTGCCCACCCCCCCGTGCATTCCATACATCCCCCATATCGTCTGTTGCCCCCACACCTCACATGGGCCCCTCCCTGTCTCATATAGCTCTCCGCACTTGTCTCTCCCTCTGCATTCTGTATGTTCACCCTTCTGCACCCCCAGACAACCTTCACAATCTCTACCTGCACTTCACGCACGGCCTTGAGAGCCTCTGCTGTGTGGACAGGCTGAGAGAGAAAAGCTGAGGAGAGACTTTTTACAAGGGCCTGGAGTGATGGGATGAGAGGGAATAGCTTTAAATTGGAAGGGGGAAGATTTAGATGAGACACTGGGAAGAACTTCTTCACACTGAGGGTGGGGAGGCCCTGGCCCAGGCTGCCCAGAGCAGGGGTGGCTGCCCCATCCCTGGAGGGGTTCAAGGGCAGGTTGGATGGGGCTTGGAGGCCCTGATCCAGTGGGAGGTGTCCCTGCCTGGGAATGGAACTGTGTGGGCTTTGAGATCCCTTCCAACTCGGAGCATTCCATAATTCTATGATTCTGGGCTCCTCAGCACAAAAAAAGATGTTGAGGCTCTGGAGAGAGTCCAAAGAAGAGCAACGAAGCTGGTGAAGGGGCTGGAGAACAGGCCTGATGAGGAACGGCTGAGAGAGCTGGGGGTGTTCAGCCTGGAGAAGAGGAGGCTGAGGGGAGACCTCATTGCTCTCTGCAACTCCCTGAAAGGAGGTTGTGGAGAGGAGAGAGCTGGGCTCTTCTCCCAAGGGACAGGGGACAGGACGAGAGGGAATGGCCTCAAGCTCCACCAGGGGAGGTTCTGGCTGGACATTAGGAAAAGAATTTTCACAGAAAGGGTCACTGGGCACTGTCAGAGGTTGCCCAGGGAGGGGGTTGAGTCACCTTCCCTGGAGGGGTTTAAGGGACGGGTGGACGAGGTGCTGAGGGACATGGGTTAGTGTTTGATAGGAATGATTGGACTCGATGATCTGCTTCCAGCCTGTTTGTTATTTGATTCTATGATTTAGGGCCCCCACTCCCACCCCCTACATTGCCCTCGCAGTGCTCACCTCCAGCCAGCATCGCTGTCAGCACCACCCCACAGGCCCAGATGTCGACAGGCTCAGCCCGGAACTCGGGGCAGCGCAGCAGCTCGGGGGCCACGTAGGGAAGGGTGCCACACATCTTGTTGAGCAGCCGCTCCCGCCCGTTGTGCTTGAAGACGGTAGCCAAGCCAAAATCAGAGATTTTCAGGTTATCTGGACCCAAATTCAAAGTCAAAGTTCAAATTAAAAACTTCAGTTAAAAATTTCAATTAAACAGAGGGCTGAGAGGGATATGCCCCCACCTCGCTCATCGAGCAGCAGGTTCTCTGGTTTCAGGTCACGGTGGGTGATGCCAATGCTGTGCAGATAGACCTGGAGATGGAGAGAGGAGTCAGCACCGTGCAGAGCTGCTGCTGCCATCACTGGTATCGTGGCTGCAACTCACCACGCCGGCGATCAGCTGCTGGAAGAAACGTTGTGCCTCTGGCTCTGGCATCCCAATATCGGGCTCTGCATGAGAGGAACAAGAATCATTGATTGGTTGTGTTGGAAGGGACCTCAAAGTCCACGCAGTCCCACCCCTGCCATGGGCCGGGACACCTCCCACTGGATCAGGGGCTCCAAGCCCCATCCAACCTCTGGGCAGCCTGGGCCAGGGCCTCCCCACCCTCAGCATGAAGAATTTCTTTCTAATGTCTAATATAAACCTTTCCCCTTTCCAATTTGAAGCCACTTGCCCTCATCTTATCACTCCAGACCCTCGTAAAATGTTCCTACTCAGTTTTCCTGCAGGCCCTGTCTGTACTGGAAGCTGCTCCAAGGTTTCCCTGCAGCCTTCTCTCCTCCAGGCTGAACCCCAACTCTCCCAGCCTCTCCTCAGGGCAGAGGGGCTCCAGCCCTGACATCATTTTCGTTTCCTCCTCTGGTCCCAGTTGAATTATTCCACCTCCTAAGAACAACTCTCAACCATTTAGGGACTAAGACTTGAATGCATCATTTTACACAAAATAAAAGGTATTTTAAGCAGGGTACCAATGCGGTCGAAGAGCTCGCCGCCGCTGCAGTACTCCAGAAAGAGGTATTGTGTGGCACCTTCCCGCCGGTACCCATAAAATTTCACAACATTCTCATGGTTGAGCATCTTGTTGATGCAGATTTCCTTCTTGATGTTCTCGGGGCAGTCAGCGGCTCGCTTCATGTCCACGATTTTCACTGCTACAGCTTCCTCAGTGCGACGGTTGACAGCCAACTGCACCCTGGGGTGGGCAGAGGGTCACCAGGGAGCACAGAGGAGGCACAAAACCTGCCAGGGGAGCCAGGGAGAGGCAGGGAACAGGCAAGGCAGGGGCACACAGGACTATGGGATGGGCAAGCAATGAGATACAGAGACACACAATGGGCAAGCAGAGGGCACGTCCTGGCAACACAGCAGGAACACACACGAGGGGTTCATAGCGGTTACCCTCCAGGGAAGGTGACTCAACCCCCTCCCTGGGCAGCCTCTGACTGGGCCCAGTGACCCTTTCTAGGAAAATTCTTTTCCTAATGTCCAGCCTAAACCTCCCCTGGTGGAGCTTGAGGCCAGTCCCTCTCGTCCTGTCCCCTGTCCCTTGGGAGAAGAGCCCAGCTCCCTCCTCTCCACAACCTCCTCTCAGGGAGTTGCACAGAGCAATGAGGTCTCCCCTCAGCCTCCTCTTCTCCAGGATAAACCCCCCCAGCTCTCTCAGCCGCTCCTCACAAGGCCTGTTCTCCAGCCCCTTCACCAGCTTCGTTGCTCTTCTCTGGACTCTCTCCAGAGCCTCAACATCCTTCTTGTGCTGAGGGGCCCACAACTGAACACAGGATTCGAGGAGCAGTCTCACCAGTGCTGAGTCCAGAGGGAGAAGAACCTCCCTGGCCCTGCTGGTCACACCGTTTCTGATCCAAGCCAAGATGCCATTGGCCTTCTTGGCCTCCTGGGCCACTACTAGCTCATGTTCAGTCGCTGTCGACCAACACTCCCAGGTCCTTCTCCTCCAGGCACTTTCCAGCCAGACTTCTCCTAGTCTGGAGCTGCTCAAGGTTGTTGTGCCCCAAGTGCAGGACTCGGCATTTGGCCTTGTTAACCCTCATTCCGTTGGTCTCAGCCAATGGATCCAGCCTGTTCAGATCCCTTAGGAGCCTCCCGACCCTCCAGCAGATCCACATTTCCCCCCAGCTTAGCGTCATCTGCAAACTTGCTCAGGTAGCACTCGATGCCTTCATCCAGGTCATTGATGAAGACATTGAACAGAGCTGGACCCAGCACTGAGCCCTGGGGACACCGCTTGTCACTGGCCTCCAGCTGGAGTTAACGCGAAGCCAGAGCAGCGGTTGCACGAAGGGGTCACGAGGCCAACCGAGCAGAGGGCGAGCGGCGGAGACTCGTGGGACGCGCGCGAGAGCCCCGGCCCGCGCTGTCCGAGCACCGGGCGCGCCCCCCGCCCCTCCCCCCCCGGGGGCCGCACTCACTCCCCGTAGGCGCCTTCGCCCAGCGTCTGCACCAGGTCCCAGTCCTCCACGAACGGCACCGGCGCCGCCATCCTCGGACTCCTCGTCGTTGCCGCCAACGTCGCTGCGCCCCGCCCCGCCCTGCGCGCGCACCTCGGCCCCGCCCCCGCGGCCACGCCCCCTCCGCGTTGCTCACGGCCCAATCCCCAGCTCGGGCCCCGCCCCCACCCCAGCGGCACCAATACCTGCAGCCCACAGCTCACGCTGCATCCTACACCTGCAGCCCTGTCCTGCCACCAGGACCCTGAGGACATTGACAAAACTGGTGAAGGGCCTGGAGAACAGGCCCTATGAGGAGCGGCTGAGAGAGCTGGGGGTGTTTAGCCTAGAGAAGACGAGGCTAAGAGGAGACCTCATTACTCTCTACAACTACCTGAAAGGAGGTTGTAGAGAGGAGGGAGCTGGGCTCTTCTCCCAAGGGACAGGACGAGAGGGAATGGCCTCAAGCTCCACCAGGGGAGATTTAGGCTGGAGATTAGGAGGAAGTTTTTCACACAGAGGGTCATTGGAATAGGCTGCCCAGGGAGGTGGTTGATTCCCCTTCCCTGGAGGTGTTTAAGGGACGGGTGGATGAGGTCCTGAGGGACGTGGTTTAGTGTTTGATGGGGACAGTTGGACTCGATGATCCGGTGGGTCTCTTCCAATCTGGTTGTTCTATGATTCTATGATTCTAAAACCTAATGGGCTCCAAGGGCCCCAACACACCCAGGGATTCTCTGCGAGTTCAGCCCCAGGATGTCACTGGGCCATACTGGCCACTGAGACTGGAAGGAACATTTTGATAGGAACGGTTGGACTCGAGGATCCGGTGGGTCTCTTCCAACCTGGTTGTTCTATGATTCTATGAGACCTACAGATGGATCCTGCCTGCACCTCATCTTTTCCCCAACCACAGGGACCAAAGTCTGAGTGCAATTAAAACCATTTGCAAGGGCAGATTGGTCCCATCCAGTCCTTCCTTCCAGCCCATTCCCGGTCTCGTGCAGGCTTGTCTCTGGAGCAGGTGTGATATGTGGGAACAGCGTTCCCAAACTGCCTTCTGCCACCCATGGGGGCTCCGTACCCTCCCCAAATTGCTGCCCTGGAACATCTGGCAGGCAGATGTGGCCCCGCGGCTGGGCTCTGCCTCCCAGATGGGGGATGAGTGGCAGAATTCCTGTATGGGATTCCAAAGCTATCATTTCCCCCCCACCCCACCTCCCTCCCCACCCCCCGTCGTGGGACAAAGCGAACCAGCAGAACTGGGGACAACCCCAACCAAAATCGCAGTTTCTTTACTCCCCGCTGGCTGTGGTTCCCGGCCCCGGCCCGAGCCACGGTTCCCCATTTGGCAACAGCTCCCCCTGTGTATAAAAACCGTTGGGGCTGCCCCCGCCCCCGCGGCTGCCTGCACTTACAAACAGTATAAAACAAACCCAAACCCCTCTCCTTCCACCAAAAAACCCAACCCCCCCCATAATCTCTCTGCTTCACAGGCGAAGGCTGGGTCAGTGCGGCGTGCGGCACGTCCCGCAGGGCTCCTCTACGTTCTTGACAAGCCCCGGTTATCCAAATCTTTCACCTAAGTGGTAAAAAAAAGGCTGGGTTAGGTGAAATGGACTGGTTTTGCCCAAATGTGTTGGGTCTGGGCCTGTTGCCGGGCTGTACCTTGTATATTCGCACGAGCCAGTGCTCTGTGGTGTACGCCTCCTCCAGCACATCCAGTTCAAAGTCCTTGTTGCCGATCTCAGCGTTCCTCACACGGTCATAGCCCGGCGGCCGCTCTAGGGGAGAGCAAACAGTGAGCTCACCGCAGCCGCGCAGCAGGCACACAGGGAACAAGCAATGGACCGAGTGCTGGGCCTTAAAAGCCAGGGATGTGTGTCCCCACGTGGCTCTGAGGACTCACTGGCCTCCGTGTAGACCTGGCCAAAGCGGTAGTAGCACATCTTGTACATGAGGCAGTTGAGGAGCACTGGGGAGCCCTCGCGGTCCACCCGGAACTCGCCCGTGGGGGTGTAGTAGTCGTGCTCCTTGATGTGGCGCCCGGTGTCTGTGCTGCCCCCAATCCGCACCATCCACAGGAACTTGTTGATATCTGACAGGTGGAGAACAAAGTTTGGGGCAAAATGCAAGGTGAGCCAAAAAAAAAAAAAAAAAAAATGTCTGCGCAGCTTTCAGACAGGAGTATTTTCATAGAATCATGGAATGGTTTGGGTTAGAAGGGACCTCAAAGTCCATCCAGTCCCACCCCTGCCATGGGCAGGGACACCTCCCACTGGATCAGGGGCTCCAGACCCCATCCAACCTGCCCTTGAACCCCTCAAGGGATGGGGCAGCCACCCCTGCTCTGGGCAACCTAGACCAGGGCCTCACCACCCTGAGCGTGAAGAATTTCTTCCTAAATGTCTCGTCTAAATCTTCCCCCTTCTGATTTAAAGCCATTACCACTCATCCTGTCACTCCAGGCCCTTGGAAAAAGTCTCTCCCCAGCCTTCCTGGAGCCCCTTTCAGGACTGGACGCTGCTCTAAGGCCTCCCTGGAGTCTTCTCTCCTCCAGGCTGAACAACCCTGATTCTCAGCCTGTCCTCATTCTGGCACTGATTTCACTTTGCAGCCTCAGCTGCTGGTGGGACTTTGCTCCTCTGAGAGCTGTTCTGGAGAAGCCCAGACCAGCAGCATCCCACAGGCACTAGGTGTCCCACAGACCGGTTTGACTCAGCTGAGAGCAAGGTCTTACCATCCGATGAGTACCCAGTGAGGCCCCCGAAGATTACTAGCACGTAGCTGACATCCAGCTCCCTCATGATCTCGTAGGCTTTCTCCTCTGTTGACGCCATTGCCTGGAGCAGACACGGTGTCAGTCACACCACACAGAAAGGCAGGGGAAGGCGTTGGGCAAGGGAAGGACCTACCTGCCCGACGCGGGAGATGTGTGTGTTGTTCCAGGTGTTGTTGTCCACCAGGATGGTCCGGTTGGCCATGGCGGTTATCTGGTACCCATAGTCCCACCAGGACATAACCTTCGCATCCTACACCCGATCACCAGATGTTCTGTCAGCACCTCAGCAGACAACAGCAGGTCCCCCCCACCCCAAATCGACCCCCGTTTACCTCTGGCGTGTTGTGACGCAGCCAGTAATAAGCTTCTCTGAAGTCATCAAAAATGATCCTGCTGCCATCCCCACCTCGGGCAGAGAGCACAATGGAGGGGGAGGAGTACGCCTCGCTGGTCACCCAGGTGGAGTGGAAAGTGTAGGTGATCAGGAAGAAAGCCATGACTAGGATCATGCCGCTGGCAACCTTGGGGAGAAAACTGGGCTCAGCACTGGAAGGATGAGGCCACCAGCCTCCGCACCCATCCCCGCTGGGACAAGGTGCCTTGTGCCCCTGCCCACACTGGCCCAACACTCACTTCATTTTTGATGGGGTAGGTGGAGTCCTGCTGTTTTTTGCTCTTCTTGTCTGGCCGGCTGATATCCAGGTTCTTCATGTAGGTGGACAACACCTGAGAAACCCCAATGCCGGACAGGATGCACATCACCGGCGCCAGCACCAGCATCAGACGCACCTACGGGCAACAGTGCAAGAGTCAGCATCTGCTGGAGAAGAAACCCAGAGCAGAGATCCGGCAGAAGAGAGGAATTAAATGCAGCCCTGAATTCAGCAGAAACATCAACTCGGCACTGGCGAGACCGCTCCTCAAATCCTGTGTTCAGTTGTGGGCCCCTCACCACAAGAAGGATGTTGAGGCTCTGGAGAGAGTCCAGAGAAGAGCCACGAAGCTGGTGAAGGGGCTGGAGAACAGGCCTGATGAGGAGCGTCTGAGAGAGCTGGGGGTGTTTATCCTGCAGAAGAGGAGGCTGAGGGGAGACCTCATTGCTCTCTACAACTACCTGAAAGGAGGTTGTGGAGAGGAGGGAGCTGGGCTCTTCTCCCAAGGGACAGGGGACGGGATGAGAGGGAATGGCCTCAAGCTCCACCAAGGGAGATGCTTCAGGCTGGACAAAAGGAAAAAACTTTTCACAGAAAGGGTCACTGGGCAGTGTCAGAGGCTGCCCAGGGAGAGGGTTGATTCACCTTCCCTGGAGGGGTTTAAGGGACGGGTGGATGAGGTGCTGAGGGACATGGTTTAGTGTTTGATAGGAACAGTTGGACTCGATGATCCAGTGGGTCTCTTCCAACCTGGTGATTCTATGATTCTGTGATCAGCCTCACCATAAGCTCAGAGCTAATTTTTTCAGTCAGTGCAGACTGGAAGCTGCCACTGTCCCAGAAACCCCCAAAGGAGGTTTCTCTGAAGTCCTCATACTTGGCCAAGGTGCAGAACTGACTAAAACTCAACCACCTCAGCAATCTGAGGGGGCCAAGAATGAGTGGAGGCCGCCACAGAGAAATCAACCCATGCCTAAGGGCTCACGGTGCTGCAGGAAGAGTGAAGACAGGCTCAAAACCAGCCATTTGCCCTCAGCCCCTGCTCAAACACCTGCAGTGTTTGTTTGGGTTTGCAACTCAGCTACGGGAGATCAGGAACAGAGACCCAGCAGTGCCCACACGGAAACCTGTGACACCAAACCCAGTACATTTTGCAACATCACGTTCCCTCAATACACAGAAGGGCAAATAAAATCAATGTTAAGGAAGAGAAAGAATGTTTTAACCAGTGCAAGGTGGAAGAACCACCAAAAACAAATTCAGGAAAGAAATTAAATCAGTTTTGTTAAGATCATCTCATCATCCCGCTTGCGCCCACCAGCCCTCACCATCACAGCAGAGAAGTACATGCTGGTCACGCCATACATGATGATGAAGATACGAGCATCGGAGAGGTTGCTGAAGCAGTAATACAGACCGACTGCAAAGAGGAAGGAGAAACGGGTCAGATTCACCTTCACAATCTGTTGCCTGAGAGGAAAAATACCTCTCACAGCACACAGCACCCCGTGGCAGACCAGCACACGACTAGACCCACATGCTGTGGTTGTGGCTGGCAAAATAAAACCCTTCTGGCAAAATAAAACCCTTCTGAAGTATGTGGTGATTTAATAAACTGGGGTCTGCCTGCATTGGCACAGGGCTCACCTGGAAACATGAAAACAAGAAGCTGCAGGTCAAAGTAGTAGGAGGACCAAGTGGTGGGCTGGTGCTCAGACACAGAGGCGATGATGGGGATATTGTTCTTGGCATAGGAAGGATCGAGCAGGGAGTAAAACCGTCCTGTCCACGGAGAAATTTTCCCTAGGAAAGAGGAGGAAAAATCATATTCAGTTCCAGCAAGGTAATAGCAATGCTGATGTGTTTTCTCCCAAGGAAGCAAGTGCATGGCTTGATGAATCATAGAGTTTGAGTTGGAAAGGAACTTAAAGATCGTCTCATTCCAAGCCCCCTGCCATGGGCAGAGACACCTCCCAGTGGATCAGGCTGCTCAAGGCCTCATCCAACCTGGCCTTGAACCCCTCCAGGGATTGGGTAGCCACCCGTGCTCTGGGCAACCTGGGCCAGGGCCTCCCCACCCTCATCATAAAGAATTTCCTCCTTATGTCTAGTCTAAGTCTGCCCCTCTCCAATTCAAAGCCATCCCCCCTCAGCCCTATCACTCCAGGCCTTTTTACAAAGTCCCTCCCCAGCTTTCCTGGAGCCCCTTTGGATACTGGAAGGTTGCTACAAGGTCTCCCCAGTGCCTTCTCTTCTCCAGGCTGAACAACCTTCTCTTCCAGCCTGTCCTCATGGCAGAGTGGCTCCAGCCCTTGGATCCTACTTGTGGCCTCCTCTGGACCCACTCCAACAGCTCCATCTCCTTCTTATGTTGAGGATTCCAGAACTAGACTCCGGGTGAAAAAAGGGGCAAAATCACCTCCCTTGACCTGCTGGCCACACTTCTTTTGATGCAGCCCAGGATACAGATGAGCAATCCTAGACCTTGTTTAACAGCTCTACTGCTCAAACCCATTATTTTAGAAGGGAAATAAAGCGTAATTTTACTCTTCTCCCCGCCTGACTCACATTGCTAACATCTCTTCACTACTACATCTCAACAGGTAAATTCAGAAGCAACAGCTCAGCATCCCTGGCAGGTCTGTACCCATGCCTTTCACCCACAGCCCAGGTCTCAGTTGCTGCTTAAATATCTTCCTGCTAACGCACAAATTAGGGCAGGTTCCAGCTTCCCATTTAGAGGAGCTCATGAGCACTGAAACCACAGTGCAGGCAATAACGCAGGACTAGGACTTCACAGAAATGAAAGGAGGCAAAGCCAGTGGTGAAACGTGGTCATCGCCGCTGCCACCCTGGGCTACCTGTCAGCATCAGCACAGCGCCAATGGTGAGGAGGACGAAGCCAACCAGGGAAATGACGCTCCTGAAGAGGATTTCGAACTGTTGTGGGTTCAGCTTGCTCCGGAGGTAGTCTACGAAGGCATGGATCTGACACAAGCCAAAGACTCCAAGGGCAGCCATGTGCTCTGAGGAGAGGACAGGCTGCAAGCAGGGGAGAGTGGGATCAGATACAGAGGAGAAGAGCTGCATCGTGCCTAAAATCAGCTTTTTTTTTTTTTTTTTTTTTTTTTTTACAGGTCGCTTCTCAGCAAAATCACTGCCAAAGTCACAAGAAATCATTCCCTCCTTACAGACAGTAAAGCTATTGTGTGTCACCACCTCACACCAGCTTCAATTCCCAGACAAGAATTTGCAGGAAAATAAAATCAATTCTCTTGAAACATGATCTAAATGGGCATTCTCCCTGCTACGCCGACTGTACTGGTGTGAGTCTTTCCTTCACTAAAGCCAGAATTATTTTCATGAAAGGCAACTGGTGCCATGAAGCTTGGGAAGTCACTCAGCACCTCCAAAATCCAATCCTGCCAAAGCTCGCACCAGATCAGCCTAAACGGAGCCAGGCCTGGCAGCCAGCACCCACTTGTAACACCAGTAGTGAAGGCAAGAAGAGAAGCCAGGTGCCAACTCACTGTTGTTCTGTTACAACCCACAGCAAGACCATCCTCGAGTATGCAAATCATTGTGGTCCTCACCTGGAAGCCAACAAAGGAGATCTGCATGGAGAGGATGGTTCCTAAGCAGTAGACTGTGCAATAGGCTACGTAGATCCTGTGGGAGAAGCGGCCAGTCAGCATCAGCACAAGAACGTGCAAAGGGATGAGGTTAATCAGGAAGACGTAGCCACCCCATGAGGAAACCTGGCGGAGAGAAAACAAACACAAACCCCATAAATTCCAGGACTGAACAGGCTGCACAGCAAAGGGCAAATGCAGCAGGTTTGGTTTTCCTGGGATCGCATGAAGCCGAAATGGTGTGACCAGCAGGGTCAGGGAGGTTATTCTCCCTCTGGACTCAGCACTGGGGAGACCGCTCCTCGAATCCTGTGTTCCGTTCTGGGCCCCTCAGCACAAGAAGGATGTTGAGGCTCTGGAGCGAGTCCAGAGAAGAGCAACGAAGCTGGGGAAGAGGCTGGAGAAGAGGCCTGATGAGGAATGGCTGAGAGAGCTGGGGGTGTTTATCCCGGAGAAGAGGAGGCTGAGAGGAGACCTCATTGCTCTCTACAACTACCTGAGAGGAGGGAGCTGGGCTCTTCTCCCAAGTGACAGGGGACAGGACGAGAGGGAATGGCCTCAAGCTCCGCCAGGGGAGATTTAGGCTGGACATTGGGAAAAAAAATTTTTCCCAGAAAGGGTCACTGGGCAGTGTCAGAGGCTGCCCAGGGAGACGGTTGATTCACTTTCCCTGGAGGGGTTTAAGGGATGGGTCCTGAGGGACATGGTTTAGCGATTGATGGGAACGGTTGGACTTGGTGGTCTGGTGGGTCTCTTCCAATCTGGTTGTTCTATGATTCTATGATTCTCACCCAGCTGCAATGTTGGCCGTGATCCTCTCTGTCTAAAGGCACCCTCCCGACTCACAGCTGCCAGAAGCCCCCATTTTTCAATGCTATTAACAAAACCTCACACAAAATCCTGCCAGTTTCATTAACTGGAAATGAACAAAGAAAACCTCCGCTCCCTTTTCAGGCCAAGTCTCTCAGAGCAGCACTGGCTCCCTGAATCCAAGGACACAACCATGCATTCTAGACATTAGGAGGAAGTTTTTCACAGAAAGGGTCATTGGGCATTGGAACAGGCTGCCCAGGGAGGTGGTTGATTCCCCTTTCCTGGAGGTGTTTATGGGATGGGTAGACGAGGTGCTGAGGGACATGGTTTAGTGTTTGATAGGAATGGTTGGACTTGATGATCCGGTGGGTCTCTTCCAACCTTGTGATTCTATGATTTTTGGTCACCATATCCAGATAAGCCCTTGGATCCCAAAAAACCTCAGCGGCAGGAGAGTGAACGCTTACCATATAGAAATAGGCCAGAGCACACATTGCAGCCCAGTAGATGGACCCAGTTTTGACAGCTTTGATCCACATGTAGTAAGTTAACAGCATGCAGAATATGGCGATACCTGCATGGAAGGACACCGAAAGGTCAAAGCAAGCTCACATCAGCCCTAAAACATCCATGTAATCTCTAAGGCATATGCCAGAGCACTCAGATGCATTAAAAATATATAAATGTTTTGGCTGCTTCATCAGAAGATGGAACAGCACCTCTTCCCAAGCCTGGCTCTTTGTATAAGGATTTAATATCCGATTTCTAGACTGAAACACTCAGATGTTTACATCTTGCTGTAGGTAACAGCTCATGTGGCTGCACTCAGACACAGCAGCTGGACATTCTACACACAGTAACTCCCTAAGTGGCATCCAAGAGCCCAGCTCCAGGGGAGCAACCTGGATCCTCTGCTGTCCAGCAAACAACAACAAAACTGCTGCCTTTGCCAGACCCCAAGTCACTGCTGGAAAGGAAATAAAAGCATGCGGGAGTCATGCAACAACTCGATCCCAAGCAGTCTGTGGAAGTGGCAAAACCTCTTTACTGACTTGCAAGCGAGGACACTCAGGGAACAGGACATGCTTGCTGCTTCAGCTGAGAAACACTCTCTCTTCTAGGTGAGAACAAGCACTGATCTCTAAGCAGCTGGGTTAGGATACTAGACAAACGTGGTGGAGCTTGCTGGGAAAAGGCAGTTCTTCCATTGTGCCCTATACCGGCTTAACCAACATTTTCCAGGACCCAAAGCTGTTAAAAGCTTCCCTGCTCCGAGTGTCACAAACTCACCTTCGTTATCGTAGGAGCCAGCAACAGAGCGAGAGATGTACCCAGGCACAACTGCAATCATGGCAGCAGCAAGGAGTCCTGCTCCGGCATCCTGGGGGAAGGAAACACAGCCAGAGGGTGGAAAAGCCATCGGGTTTTAGGACTTCCATTATCATCCCATGCCCAAGTGATGGGTGATGAGAGGGAAGAGCCTCAAACTGCGCCAGGGCAGGTTCAGATTTGAAAATAGGAAAAATTTCTTCACTGAAAGGGTTGTCAGGCACTGGCAGAGGCTGCCCAGGGAGGTGATGGAGTCATTGTCCCTGGAGGGGTTTAAAAAACAGACAGCTGAGGTGCCTAGGGATAAGATATAGCAGTGGACAAGTATGGTTGGGCTTGACGATCTCAAAGGTCTTTCCTAACCTAGTGATTCCAAGACATCGTGCCTCAAAGGAATAAAAATTAAGTGTTGAAATGAAATTGAAACAGATATTCCATTTTTCCAGAAGTTCTGGGTTTCAACCAGTGTTGTGGTCACTTCCAAACCTCCAATACAGCTGTGAGCTGCCGTTCCAGAACACACACGGAGCTCACACTCCTCAGTGAAGTGAAGCCTGAGAGGAATGCCCTGGTGTCCCCCGTACCTTGAGCTCTTTGGTGAGGTGGTAAGTCACAATAGTGGTGAAAGAGGAGAAGAGGGGAGCCAGGAACACACAGACATTTCGGATGTCGATGGTGATGTGGAAGAAGTGCAGCACATGGTAAATTGCTGCTGATGTGATCATCAGGCCTGCAGGATGGAAACAACACCATTAACAGGGTTCTCTCGGCATTGCTAGCCTGCAATTAACAGCAGGACAGCCAAAAACCTTGCCACGAAGGAGCTGCTGCCCAGGATGCATCTGCTGCAGTCTCCTTCTTTCCCAGCTGGCACCTGTGGCTCTGCTTCATGTATACACAGTGTCAGACAATGACCCAAGTGGGAGGGGACCCACAAGGCTGATCAAGTCCAACTCCTGTCCCCACACAGGCCAAGCCCACAATTCACACTGTGGGTCTAAGGGTGTTGGTCAAATGCTTCTGGAATATTGTCAGGCTTGGTACTGAGACTGCATCCTTGGGGAGCTGTTCCAGGGCTCCAGCATCCTCTGGGAGAAGAACCGGCCCTGAACACCTCCAGGGACAGGACACTCAGGACTGCTCCGGGGAACCTCTGCCAGTGCCTCACCACCCTCACAGGAAAACATTTCTTCCTAAGATCTCATCTTAATCTCCCCTCTTTCAGCAAATAAACAACCTAATCCTCCCTGGCATCTTCCTGCCATTCCCTTGAGCGAGAAAGAAGAGCTCAGCACCTGTCTCTTCTCTTCCCCACATGAGACAGATACAGAGTGGGATGAGATCTCCCCTCAGTCTCCTTTTCTCTAGGCTGAACAGACCAAGGGACTTCAGTCACTCTTCATGCAACTTCCCCTCCAAACCCTTCATCAACTCCATGCCCTCCCCTGGACTTTCTATCCCACCCACCCCAGTTTTCATAGAATCATAGAACAATCAGGTTGGAAGAGACCCACCGGATCATTGAGTCCAACCATTCCCATCAATCACAGAACCATGTCCCTCAGCACCTTGTCCACCCGTCCCTTAAACACCTCCAGAGAAGGTGACTCAACCACCGCCCTGGGCAGCCTCTGACACTGCCCAATGACCCTTTCTGGGAAAATTTTTTTCCTAATGTCCAGCCTGAATGTCCCTTGGTAGAACTTGAGGCCATTCCCTCTCGTCCTGTCCCCTGTCACTTGAAGGCCATTCTCTATAACATCCTTACAGGAAGTTGTAGAGAGCAATGAGGTCTCCCCTCAGCCTCCTCTTCTCCAGGATAAACACCCCCAGCTCTCTCAGCCGTTCCTCATAAGGCCTGTTCTCCAGCCCCTTCACCAGCTTCGTTGCTCTTCTCTGGACTCGCTCCGGAGCCTCAACATCCTTCTTGTGCTGAGGGGCCCACAACTGAACACAGGATTCAAGAAGCAGTCTCACCAGTGCCGAGTCCAGAGGGAGAAGAACCTCCCTGGCCCTGCTGGTCACACCGTTTCTGATCCAAGCCAAGATGCCATTGGCCTTCTTGGCCACCTGGGCCACTGCTGCCTCATGTTCAGTCACTGTCAACCAACACCCCCAGGTCCTCCTCCTGCAGGTACTTTCCAGCCAGACTTCTAGTCTGGAGCTGCTCAGGGTTGTTGTGCCCTAAGTGCAGGATCCGCCATTTGGCCTTGTTAAACCTCATCCCGTTGGACTCAGCCCAGTGCTCCAGCCTGCACAAGGTGTGCTGCGGCTGCCCAAGAGCTCACCTGGATAAATGGTCCCACCGATAATCCTGCCCAGGGGGTACCAGGCTCGGTCGTCGAACCAGTTGTGGAATTTATAGAAGCCCTCCTCTGCCAGGAAGCGGGTGGTGCGGTAGTTAAAATACCTGCAAGAGCAACAAGCACTAAACATCTTCACAGCCAGACGGAAAGCGACTGCTCGCTGCTCCTTGGGTTACAACCACGTCCTTACAGAGTGCACAGGGAACTGGGCAGCTTGCGACAGGCAGGTAAGCACCAAACCGCATGCCCCTTTGGACACCCTGCTCTGATCTCTATAAGCACAACAGCACTGGAAGGGCTGACTGCCTATTTTCCACACAGAAGGAACCAGTTTGATTTCCCTCAGCTGCAGGTTTGTCCTTTCTCCCTATGTTTAAAAGTGGGTTTGCAAAGGCAACGTCCTCCCTTGTGCCTGATTTAACCCACAACAAGCATGTGCTGCAGAAAGAAGTGGTGCCAGGAGCACCCTCTCCTGCTATGCCCTGCTCATGGAGACAATAACCACATCCCAGCGATCACCTCGGCTTAGATCCAGGCTGCAGGATGAGTCCTGGAAGCTGAGAACTGAATTTTGAGCCTGGCAGAAAAAAACGTAGCCATACTGCAAACTACTCTCCAAATCCCTCATTCTCAGTGAAGATTAACTTCAGCCTGGCAAACACCACCTGAATTCTGTGTGGCCCAGAAGAGGAAAACCAAACAGGTCCCTGAGAGGGGAGAGACTTACGGGTCAAATTCATGGATGACGCTTTCAAATCTTAAGACGGAAAAAAGCCTTGTGGAGAAAGCTGTAAACAGAGAAAACGGGCAGAGTGAATCCAAGCGCTCACTGAGCCAGAATCACATTTGGTTTATCTACTTCTTTGATGGATTAAAATTATTTGTGCCTTAAAATGGTTGTTGGGAATCATAGAATCATAGAATCACCAGGTTGGAAGAGACCCACTGGATCATCGAGTCCAACTGTTCCTATCAAACACTAACCCATGTCCCTCAGCACCTCATCCACCCGTCCCTTAAACCCCTCCAGGGAAGGTGAATCAACCCCCTCCCTGGGCAGCCTCTGCCACTGCCCAATGACCCTTTCCGTGAAAATTTTTTTCCTAATGTCCAGCCTAAATCTCCCCTGGCAGAGCTTGAGGCCATTTCCTCTTGTCCTGTCCCCTGTCACTTGGGAATATAAAGGAAGATGTGGTTTTAAAAGGACAGAAAGAAGAAGAGTGTTCATTTAAGATGCATGTTAAAGATACATGAGAAAAAGTGTCTCCAACCCAGATCTCCCTTTAAGGGCACCAGCAGACACCCACAAGGCTGGCGTGGCCAGATGCAGACTCACACAGCACAGCTGCCATCGACAAGATGAGGAGCTTGAGCAGCGTGTCCTGCTTCTCATAGGACAGCCGGAGGAACCCTAGCTTGGTCATTTTCACAGCAAAGACAGGGACGGAGGACGTATGAAGACCTGCAAACAGGGAAGACGATCAAAGAGCAAGCCAGCTCCCCAACCCCACATCTCTGTGTTTCATGCAACTGGACCTTGAATAGCCTGATCCTCCCAATGGAAGCCGTCGCCCACTTTTAGCCCTCCCAGATGCTCTCGCTGATCCTCACCTCGCTTCATGGAATGGTTTGGGCCGGAAGGGACCCCAAAGCCCATCCAGTCCCACCCCTGCCATGGACAGGGACATCTCCCACTGGATCAGGGGCTCCAAGCCCCATCCAACCTGCCCTTGAACCCCTCCAGGGATGGGGCAGCCACCCCTGCTCTGGGCAGCCTGGGCCAGGGCCTCCCCACCCTGAGCATTAAGAATTCCTTCCTAACGTCCAGTCTCAATCCTTCCCCTTCCATTTTAAAGCTGTTCCCTCTTATCCTATATTTCCAGGCCCTTGTAAAAAGCCCCTCTCCAGTTTTCCTGGAGCCCATTTTGGGACTGCAAGCTGCTCTAAGGTCTCCCTGCAGCCAGGCTTCTCCAGGCTGAACAAACACATCTCTCTCAGCCTGTCCTCACAGCAGAGGTGCTCCAGCCCTCGGATCATCTTTGTAGCTTCCTCTAGACCTGTTCCAACACTTCCATCTCCTTATGCTGGGGATTCCAGGACTAGACACAACACTTCCTTCCCCAAGTCCCCTTTCTCCTATCCTCACCTGATTAGTTGCCCCAAATCTCCACTGAGGTTTTCCTGTCTTTTACAGAGAGAACTTCTCCAGGGCAGAGGACTCGTCTGTTTCTCTGTGTATAAACCAAAACCCAAGCATCAGCCTTCTGTAAAACCGCTGAGCATCCCTGGCCGGTCTCGGGTGTTCAACCACTGCCTGCGAGCCATGCACAGACAAATGCCCCAGGGAAATGGTAAGAAGTCACCATTGGTTTCTCACATCCAGGTCTCTGCTGCTCCCACTCTTAATTATTGATGTCGAACACCCACACCCCAGTGGTTTCCAAACATGGACCAGCACAGCGAGTGGGCTCTGTTTCTGTCAGACAACTTGGCTGTTTAATTCAGCCTCCCTGGGCAGAGGAAGAGCCAGCAAAAGCACAGAATGGTTTGACTTGGAAGGGAACTGAAAGAATATTTAATTGCAACCTCCCTTGTTGTGGCATGGACACCTCCCACTGGTTCAGGTTGCTCCAAGCCCCATCCAACCTGGCTCTGAAAACATTCAGGGATGGTGCAACCACAACTTCCCTGGGCAACCTGGGCCAGGGCCTCCCTACCCTCAGCATGAAGAATTTCCTCCTTAAAAAAAAAAAATACGGTATGATTGGACACCAAGAATGTGAAATGGTGGCTAGAGAATAATGACTTTCTCTCTTGTAAAGCCTCCAGTTTATTTAAAATCCTCCTGCACTCAATCAATCTGGAAAGAACCTCCCAACCCTCCCGGAAAATTCTGTCCCAGAACTAGTGGATAACTCCTCAGCTCACATCTCTGAGCTGTGCCACCAGGGAAGATAGACTCTGACAGGCTGAAATTTAAAAATAAAACACAAACTGGGCCCCGGCGCTTTCCGAGACCTAAAAGTGATTCTGATCTCCACGTATTCATCACTAATTAATACAGAAATAACCCTGTGTGGCAATTATCTACTGCTTCCCCTGGGGATAATAAGAAGCAGCCAATACTGGCAGAACACAGAGGTGTCCTAGGGACAAGTGGCTTTGCTGCCGAGAACCATCATAGAATCACAGAATCACCAGGTTGGAAAAGACCCACCAGATCATCGAGTCCAACCATTGCTATCAAACACTAAACTCTGGGTCTCTCTTGCCCCCCCAGTAATGCCAGAGCTGCCCCTGGCCAGCACCCCCGTACAGGGATGGGAAGAGAAAAAGCCCTTCTGGGTTACAGATAAAATCACAGAATCACTAGATTAGAACAGACCCACCGGATCATCAAGTCCAACCATTCCTACCAAACACTAACCCATGTCCCTCAGCACCTCGTCCACCCGTCCCTTAAACCCCTCCAGGGAAGGTGAATCAACCCCCTCCCTGGGCAGCCTCTGACAGGGTCCAATCACACTTTCTGTAAAGAAATTTTTCTAAATGGTTGGACTAGAAGATCCGACGGGTCCCTTCCAACCTGGTTGTTCTGTGATTCTGTGAAATGTCCAGCCTGAACCTCCCCTGGTGGAGACTGAGGCCATTCCCTCTCGTCCTGTCCCTTGGAAGAAGAGCCCAGCTCCCTCTCTCCACAACCTCCTTTCAGGGAGTTGGAGAGAGCAATGAGGTCTCCCCTCAGCCTCCTCTTCTCCAGGATGAACACCCCCAGCTCTCTCAGTCACTTCTCGTAAGACGTGTAAAGATGAGGCCTCCTCTCCCGCCCCCGGTCCCTCTCCACCTGTGTGAGACCCAGTGCACCCCCAACTCCCCATCTCCCGCAGCCCCTCCCGGTGCCCCCAGCCCCCCCCCCCCCCCGTACCCACCTCCCCCGAGCGGCCCCTCGGCCCCGGCCTCACCCCGCGCCGCGCTGGGCCCCGCCG